>JAPDSC010076849.1:0-29459 GCA_026290005.1 Latrodectus geometricus | reverse complement strand
GTTAAGGATAATATGCAGTTTCACTTGAACGAGGAAACACGAAGACTGCAGACTGGCTGAATCTCAAATTGCGTCTTCGTAATTTAGAAGCAGGGAGACCAAGCAGACCTCCAGGCTTAAAAAAAAGGGTTATTTCTTCTAGTAATATTATTTTATCTACGAGAAACAGATTTTACTGCCGAGGTTATTGATATAATAAGACACTAAGTCTATATTAACAACGTACCACTTCTATATTACCAACCTATTTCTGCTGTGTAAAAAAAAGAAAAAGATGCACGAAAACAATGAATAAGAAACAAACATTTGAATAAGATTTAGACTATTAACATGTTTTTAAGCACATATTTGTATTCATTTCATTTTTAGACCAAGATTTACTCTAAGGAATAACAATGAGATCTAGAATTATAGATAAACCTATATCTTGTAAATATCCCGCACCGATATGTGAAGACAAATGGTTATTTTTTATTTTAAGTGTCATTGGATTTAGAGTCAATACTGAATCAAAAAAGAAAACGAAGTGTACTCATTTTAAGGAATGGTTTTGTCTGAAAAGGATCATTGTTTCCCTGTCTGTGATTTTCCCTGTCTCTCTTATGACGATACAAAATGATAATATCGTCTATAAGCAAACATTAATAGTGATTGCTTGTTACGTAAGCTCGCTTGCTATCTTTCAACAAGTGCGAGTCAAATCTGGTGAAATTTCGAACTTTCTGGAAGAATACTGGAAAATCAGAGCTTTGTTTCCTTTTAAATATCGCAAAGAAAGGCGTATCATAAAATTATCCATTTTAGCTATTGCTATTTATCCTGTTGTGATGGCAATAGCTATGACGATCAGTGTTATTAACGATTTGAAAGAATACGCATCTTTTTGGTTCTATGGTTATACTTCACATACGAATAGAATTACGACCTCACTATTGTTGGTTTTTTCCATGACTGTGTTTTTCGCATCAAAGTTTGTAATTCCTTCTCTCTCGGTAATTATGCATTCTTCATTTGCGCACAATTTGGCAAAAGCTGTTCGTGCTCAAAACAAACGCATGTTGGGCGTCGCTAAATCAAAAACACTTGCCCAAGAAATAAAGAAATACAATGTCTTGATTCAGTGTTGCGAGAAGTTTGAATCCTGTACCAGGGGAACCATGTTCCTCACGCTAAGTGCGTGCTTCAGCATAATGTATACAGGGATAGGAATACTCTTGGATAAGTTCGTTCATGCTTCTTATGAAGTCAGAAAGATCGAAGGGATTTTTACGTTGGTGTCCTGCACATTTTCTCTGTTGATTCTCTTAATATTTACATCTGAGATACCAGAATCAATGGAAAAATCCCGATCGATATTTCAAAAGATACACAGAGATATGCTTGCGTCAGCTGAAACGGAACTCGAGAGTCCGAATCAACTTAAACTTTTGAAATCCTTAAGTCAAATCCAGCCAGTATACCTGACAATATGCGGCATTATAAGAGTCGATAGAAGCATAATATTTACTTCTATTGGTGGTATACTAACATATTGCATAATGATAATTCAACTACGTAGTGTGGACGACTGAAATATTGGTTGGTTGGTTACTTATGTTATATGGCGCAAAGTGCAATAAGGACAAGCTGCGCCAGACTGAAATATTGCATAAGGACAATTCAACTACTAACATATTACATAATGGCAATTCAACTACATAGTGTGGACTGAGATATTTCTTGTATTAAAGAAGAAATGGGGTCAACAATCAATGGTATTTTATGGTTTTGATAACCATAAAATATGTTATCAAAGAGTACATTTTTATATTATGGGTATTAGCAGGTTGGTATACTAAAATGCAAACGTTAAGATTTGTCAGCTGATCAAGACATTTATTATTTGAAATATATAGATAGTTTTTTCTGTTTGATTGATGCATTTTATGAAGATACAATGCATCAAATGAGTCTTTGAATATTATAACAAGTTTTATAAATTTAATAATTAAATTAATATTTTCGCTATGTCCAACCATTAAGGGAATTTCGCCCAGTTTGATGAATCTTTGACAAGCAAAGGGTGGAACTGATACCAACTTATTCAGTAAAGCACCTACTGAGGGAGCTATCGTTGCCTCAGAGTAGGAAGAGTCATAGTAGATTAAAAGAGCAAACCAAACAGAAGAACCCCAGACTTGACCAATATCCCCTGTATTATTCTACATAGAAAATATGACCACGATCTTGGCGCAGCTTGTCCAATTTTGGACCTTGCTCCACAAAACCCAACAAACCAATCAACCATGACCACGATCTACTTTATGTGCTGTTCTTGTGTTGAGCTTTGTTTTTGTGGATGTTTTAATAAATAATCTTCAAAGCATGCTTTGGCGTTGTCTTCATTCTATAAACGGTTATATTAATATTTTCGTTTACCTTTTTGTAAATAACATTTTAATGATTTTGGAATTGATAGTTGATTGAAGTCTTTCCTTTTAATGTTAAGGATTTTCAATTTAAGTGTGAAGAATTCTTTTCCAAAATTGAACAGTTACTGGAAACAATTTTTTCACTTAAATTCAACCCACATATTTTTTAGTCTTTTTTAATGACAATTGTATCTTTAGATAATGAAACCATGAAACTTTTTTTTTAAAATAAATGAATACAAATTGTTCTCTTTGGAAAGTGTATAATACTATTCATCCGTTCATCATAACACAGTATTTTACATGTAGACAAAACTTTCAGTTAACAGTTAATAATTTTAATTTTAAAAAATGTAAACTCACTAAGAATACATTTTTCCAAGCAAATGATACTTTTTTACATTATAAATAAAATATGATCTATGAAATCCGTAAACACCTTCTGTAAAATACAAAAATTACAATGTTGTTAAGTTATGAATTATTATTCCTATAAATATTCAAAAATTAAGTATACACATTAATACACTAAATACAATATAATTATATATTACTCACACATGCAATAATACAATATGATTATATATAATATGCTTTATCTTATTTTACTAATTTATAAGAACCCAAAATTTTGTAAATAAATCTAGATTATATTTTGATATTTCTATTAATAAATTAAATTATTAAGTGGTTATTTCTTTCGTTACAGTTGATAACGTGTGTACGTCACTTTATTTATGATTGGTCTGTGAGTTAAGCAAATAATTGTTTTCACCAATAAAGTTGAAAGTACAATTTTATCCACCCATCAAAAACAAGTAAATTTGTGAGTGGGATGAGCTCTTTAGTGAGCAGTTAAAAAGAACATTTTGGCCAATATCTTAGTGGGATTGGTTATTTTATATACACTGTGCTCAAAACAATTAAAGAATATTGTAAGTTTTATATAAAATGAAGACATAAGTGAAATTTTTTTTTGCCGAAAATGGAAGAAGAGATTCACAAGGCAAATTTTTCTGATTTTCAAACTGTGGAGTATGTTAAATTTGAGTTCGACGTCAAAAACGTCGGCAGTGAATGAAATTTGGCTTTCAACTGAATAAAAGACAATGAAGACAAGGATGATCGGCATTCAGTAACTGCTTTGCTTCCATAAGTACGATACTTCAGCGAAGTCATTTAACCGATTCAGAAGCTTGGAGAGCTGTTGGTAGGTTAGAAGGGGGCCAAACTCAAGCCGAAGTAGCACAAGCCATTGGAGTGGAGTGGAGTGTCACAAAGTGTGATTTCCAGGATCTGGAACTGTTTTTTGGAGACTGGAAGTGCAGGTCGAAGACCAGGGCAAGGTAGTAGACGGGCAACAACGCCCAATGAAGATCATTATTTAGTGTTAACGGCTCGGAGACACCGAAATATGAACTTTACTCTTCTCCAACAACACCTTCGCACGGCTAATGACACCACGGTTTCAACTCAGACTGTCCGAAACCGGCTTTATGGTGTAGGTCTGTATGCTCACCGACCGATGGTATGCATTAAATTAACATTAATGCATTGTCGCGACCGCAGGGAGTGGGCTAAAGAGCACGTGAACTGGAGGAGAAATGAATAGAGCAATGTTCTTTTTTGAACAAGTCCCGTTTTTCTGTTCATCCTGATAATTGGCGTATTTTCATCTGGAGGGACCATGGCAGTAGGAATAATCCTGCGTTCGTGCATGAAAGTGTCAGATTTGGCGGTGGGGGAGTGTTGGTGTATGGTAGCATCTCCATTGACGGGCGCACAGACCTCTATATCATTCGAGATGGACTTCTGACTTGTCGCCGTTATAGGGATGAGATCGTCAGACCAATTGTAGTCCTTTACGTTGCAGCAATAGAAGATGAATTCATTTTAATGGGCGATAACTGCAGGTCACATCTTACTAACCTGATGGAGGATTTCCTTTTCGAGGAAGTAATCTTATGAATGAAATGTCCAGCGTGTTTTCCTGACATAAATTCCACGTTTGGGAAGCTCTAGGAAGACGAATTGCTGGCCAACAACCACCCCCACAAACTCTCCAACTCGTGATTAATAGCCTCATTGACTCCATGCCTCAAAGGTGTTCAACATTGCTGGTTGTCAGTGGAAACCATACCCCCTACTGTAAATGATTTCCTTTGAAGAAAACACCTTTTCTTATTCTTTTTTTCTCGTGTGCACAAATTGTGTTTTTTTCCTTTTGTACACAAGTATGCAATAAAATGAATTTTTGTTCTGTCAAACATGTGTAATTTATTCTCATATAACCTACTACGTCTATCGACCATGTATCAATAAGCTAAAATGTTTCCCAGCCACAAGATCCACCTAAAACCGCAATATCCTTTAATTGTTTTAAGCAGTGCATTATTATTGGAGATATGTCTCTTTTGATACCGCAATTAAAAAATAAATACTTATTAATCTTTAAGTAAAGGTAAATTTATTTCATATAGCATGTAAAGCAAACTAAATATTATTATTTGATTTTCTATGCAAGCAATAAATAAATCATAAATCGGCAAGAACGATTTAAATGTTTCAATATTATCTTAAATTCCTGTTTTTTCTTTCTTTCTTTCTTTCTTTTTTTTATTTTTAGCTTGCCAAAAAATGCGACATTTAACCAATAATATAAATGCATTTATGATTATAAAAGATTTAAATTTTGAAAATGTAACTTCAATACACACTTGCTTACATAACATTTGCTTCGAACAAAGAATGAATAATCTGATTAAGAGAAAATTCAATATGTATTATATATATTCAATATATGTATGATTTATCCAATACAAAATATTTCTTAAAAAATCGCAAGAAAACAAGATATTTACATAATACATGTCCTCACAGAAACTGAAAGAACGCAGTCCGTTGCTGAGAATAGCAAGAGAAGGGCAATGAGCAGACAACAGGCCTTCATTTTATAACTGTCCAATAATAGTTCCTAAAAGAAAAGTGAAAGATAAAGATCATGCAAATATGTGATTCTCTACTACAAATATTACCGCCTCCAAGCAACATGCTGTTACTAGGATAGAATTTCACGCTTAAGAAAGTATAACAAGAAAAATATTCCGATGAAATTCCTAAAAGATTGGATTTTGAATTTTCAAAACTAACTATTACTACGCAATGTTTTAGCCACGGCAAATAAACCGATTTACCTAAAATAAAAAGGAGTCTCCACTTAACAAATTCTTTAAGAAACAATTTACTTAATAAAGAAAATGTTTACATCCATTTCATCATATTAGGTTAGGGAAAAAGAAATCCGTTATTTTTTATGTGAACTTCAAGTCTTTATGTAACTTATTTCGAAATTGTTTTGTAATGAATTTGGTAATGAAGAACAATACAAAAGAATAACATTTGACGAAAACTGTACTAATCATAATTTAGATAGGTAACAACTTACTTATCACTTTGTATGAGAAGATTATCGATAATGATCCTCAATTTGACTAATTATTTATTTAATTAAGAAAAAATTTTACCTTAAAAAATCATAGCATGTTATTTCATTTTACTTCGTTCATCGCCTAAAATATACATTAAATATTTAATTGATTGCGACATATAAGGACATTTTATTTATAGTTTTTCTGGTTATGATTATGCGCATTCAAATTTTCTGAATATAAAAACCTTTTACTTAAACGCGAGTGTCAAACTGTCTTTTTCTACGACAATCAATAGTTTCAGGAAACCTTTATGTACTTTTCCTTTTAGCTATTTCATTAATGAACTCATAATTATTATGATTCCTGATGATGCTTCATAATCAAAATAAGATTCGAAATAACGATCGTTGAAGAACGAATTGTACATGAAGTTCAAAATCTAAAAATCTGTCAAATATGCAGAAAAAAAAAATTTCATGGTGATTATACGAAATTGATAACTAAGCTCATGGGAAATCGAAATCTAGAATTTCTTCTGCGTGTGTTGATAAATTAGAAAGATACAAGTCCACAAATTTATAGTGATTTGAGTTCACTATGTTAGAATGTGTGATACATTACAATATGTTACTACGATCTTTTTGGCTGAATTGGAGAAATAATTTGCAATCCACAATCAAAAAGATCTTCTTTTCTCGTAATTGCAATTTACAGCGATGGATAGTTGAATATATAGATTTGAAACTGAGTTGCACATACAAAATAATGGAAGGCCGATGTGTCCTGGTTTATTAGGACGGCATTCCCATTATTGGGAAATTGTGTATTCGAATGCCGGCATATTCGAAGATTCGTCGTATTCACTAAATATGCCTGGAGCACGTTAAATATGTCGTGGTCCTAATATCCTCCAAATGAAATGATATCTCTGGGGATTGTAGGTCAAGTATTCTGGGATCTGCTTCTAAATTACGAAGACTTCCACCCTACTTCTTCCAACTCACTGATAAAGGCCAACTCAGGGTTAGGTACAGGGATGCATGCTGATGCAACAACAAAATATAATGGTTTGTAGTCTACATTTAATTGTAAGTTCCGATTCCTTTAGCCTTTGTATTCAAATGGGGAGATTAGAGGGCCAACTAAGCCAATCCTATTATTTAATTTGAATAATTTATCAAGGAAAGAAAAATTTGGTGCAGATATTTAGATTTGATGAGGTATCTATCAGCGTGTAAATGCAATACATATATTTACCCTGATAAAATGCAACAACCACCTCCCGTTGTTTATCAGTAGCTGGGGTAAAATTCAGGCCATTCATCCAAAAATCGCAGCTCTATTTTGCAAAGTTCTACAGCGTAATGCCCTCCAGGAATATTTATTGTGAGTAAGTTGTATTCGTGTGTCCAGCGGGTGGAGTCGAAAATTCTAGATCGCTGGACATGATTGAAAAAGAAGAGCACAACATTTATTTCCCAATGTTCAACAGTGTTTGGAATTGAATTTAAACACCGAAAATCGTATTGATACTCTTAGTCACAGTTAACTGTCCCTACTGTTTAAAACCATGAAGTGGGTGGCCTGACAGCTGATGGTTGTTGAAGGCAACTGACTATCTTTTTGGGCAATTTTTCGGAAGAATTTTTCATTTATAGTAGGCCAAGTTCTGTTTAACCAAGTGTTGTGCAAGAAAATAAACCCCAGCAACTCTGAATGGGGAGAAAAGAAGCACATATTCCCTCCCTTTGTTCAACAATGGCCTAAGAAGAACACAAGATCTTCTCCGAAGAGTGTGTCCTATCATTGTTATATAGGAAAATCCTATCGCCATTCTTATTCCCAGAAATTAATTTTGTTCCAATTTTTTTTCTTTTGACACTATTAAACTTCATCACATGCTGATGGTCATATTTTTTTCTCATTTTTCAAAGCAATTTATGAAAATACAATATATAATTTTTTTTTAACATAACTCAATTTAAAAATTATGGCAGTGACAAAATAAAATATTTTTAAAAAATGCATTTCAAAAAGCATTAAATAGATATGTTTTTAGACTAATATTGAAAAAACATCAAATAATATTTTTATGATATGAATCCAGAGTTCCTAACAATTTTAATTTAATTCCTTTTTCATCCAATATTTGTTCATGAAAATTTCTGTATCATATCTTAAGTTCCAAAGGAAAGTTCTAAAATCAATATGATGAAACAAAATGTAACAAATAAGGTTCTTTCTAAGAACGGTAATTTCACATAAAAGTAATGAAAGTAATTTTTACTTATCTATTTGCCATTCTTGGCTTGTGTTGCCATTTCCACTAGTTGTAATAGTCACTTTAAGAATAATGAGTTTGTTACTTTGTGACAGAAATTAGAAGTGTCATGTTATAGCAATTAATTCTAATTCAGAACATTCAAAATAGAATTAAAATCAAAACAAACTAATCAACTCTGCTTGTTTACGAATGGATGTAAATAATTAAAAGCAGAATTATCTGTAACCGTAAATTAATATGAGTATGGTGTTATTAAGCTTGTCTTCCTTTCAAGCGATAAGGCAGCATAATTAGTAATCATTTATGCCAAAGTATTTCATCAATACGATTCTTAATTCTTTAATTTTTATACAGTCATAAATAAAATAAAACTTAAAGAATAAGCTACACAGAAATTAATAGCAATGACATACAGAGAAATTACTTCTGAAAAAGAATTAATTTTTCCTTACATCACCTCGATATATGAAAAAATGTAATTAAAAAAGTGTTCATAAACATATTATTTTTGTTCAGAAATAGAAGAGAAAGAAACTTAAGGAAAAGAAACTGGAATATGAAAAAAATTGATAATTTGAATTAGTTAAATATAGAAACAACTTTTGCCATTGTCTATTTTAAGGAAATAAAAGCCAGTTCACCAAGTTTTATTGTTTACCAGTTTTATGGTAAATAATATGGTTTTATGGTAAAATTTTAATATATTGGCAATCACCGTTGTAATTTTTAAAAATAGCAGATTTATGAAATTTCTTATGATCAGAAATATTAAAGATACTCAAAGTATGCTATTTAATACTTATCAGAAACTTCAATTATTTAGCAATTGTGTTGGTGATATGTATCAGATATGTTAAATAAAAATTATGATTATTTCTGTTTTTTTTTTTTCCCCTAAGAAAATTGGAATAAATCGAATAGTAAAGTCATAAAACAAATTTATAAAAATTTCAAGTTAAAAAAAAAAGTATTCAATTTTATTTGCAGATGTTTACATGTTGAAAACTATTAAAAATATAGAAACAAGATAAATAAATAAATAAAAAACCAAATGTGTTTTTTTTTTTTTTTTTTTTTTTTTTTTTTGCTGTGAGACAGCTAACGAACAACGTTGCTTCCTTGTGAAGGAGATTAACTAGCTGAAATAAATTAATAAAATATTTCTTTTATAGAATTTATTCAAGAATATCTTTTGTTTCAAAGATAAATTTCATTCGAAGGCTACAATTTTAAATCAAAACAATGAGCACTAAAATTTAAAAAAAAACCTCTTAAACTTAATTATAAAACCAAGAGGTTCGTCATTTTGAATAAAATAATTAATAAACAAAATAATTAATTCATCAAACACTAAGAATAAAAACTTTTAGTGGCAAAAACTTGAACAAACTACTAATAAATGAAATAATACACTAATTTATTTTCAGTTAAAAATTATAGTTTTAAAAATCAAATGGTTATTTTTAAGTCTAATCGCAATCATTTATATGCTTAAAACAGTTTTCTCAGTTTAAATAGAGCACTCAACATCAGAAATAATACATTTATATATTCATATTCATTATTTAGATAAATGTTTAAATAGATTACAGCTTTTTAAATATCTTGATAGCGAAATGGAGAACAAATGAAAAAGGAATTTAATCAAACAACTACTCATTTCCTTTTAATAAAACTATCATTATTAAAATAATACGACAAAACATTCTAAGCCAATGAATTTGACTTATTTTAGCTTTGATCAGAGCTCTTCCTGATATAATTGTTTTATCGCTATAAACATTTAATGATGTTTTCCTAATATATTAACCTAAATATCGGTTTAATTTCAAGTCGTTAAAAACCTTTGATAAAGATTCGAAATTCAAATGAGTCATAAAATTTCCAAATTACATTTTTTTGGGTGTACTAGAGTAAATTATATTGCTCTTTTTGTTATTAGTTTTGAACTAGAAGCCAAATAAATTAACATTGGGTGAAAAGGGAAAATATTTATGAAAACTACTTTAATATTTATAGTTAAAAATTCTCTCATACTAAGCTAAATGTTCAAATTATTAGAAGTAGAAATATTAAATGGGGTGCACATAAAAATTAACTATGTACAGGTTGTCGTTTCTTAAAAGATATCTTGAGTTATGTCTGTTCATTAATGATATTTTTTAGTTTAAATAAAGTTCATAATATTAAACTACAAATATATATTCAAGGAAAAGGATTTGAAGCTCTATAGATTTCTTGAAATATTACAATTTAAATTTACTTGTAATAGTTTTAATTAATAATGATTTTTGATTTGAAAGTTATTAATTTTGTATGACTTAAAAAATTACTATTTATTTTATTGTCATGCATATTTTTATAAATAATCTTAAGCTATTAGGAGGAAATTTAATTTTGACATCCATAGAAGCACTCATAACTTAATATTAGATTCTAATGATAATAACATATAAAGAAGTATAGAATATATAAAATAAAATAATTAATTTATAAAGTCGGATAGTTAAATTTTTATAGTTTTATTTCTCCGTTAGTTCCCCAAAAGTTGCCAATATATTCACCAAAATTGTAAACACATTTCTTTTTTTTTCTTTTTCTAGTTTTCATTCATCAAGAAGAAACTTGATGAGATACAATTAAAAGTTTTATTTTTGATGAACCTTTTTGAACTTTGAAATGGCTCAATATACATTTTATACATCAATTTATTTAATTTTGTAAATTTAAAAAATTTATGATTACGATAATATGATTAAAGTTCTTCCAATCAAGATAATAATACTAGGCAATATATAATTATAAAGTTAATTTAACTATCAAAAAGGCACTTTTAGATTACTTTAAATATTAATCATACACGTAAGTTTATTTGAAGACTTAGATATTGATTTAGAGATCGATATTTAATTGGGAACTACTTTGATATATCACCCCAAATCGGAAATTTGGCGACTTTTTTTTCTCTCCAAGCAAAATACATAATTTTGGTGCTTTTTTTTTCTCGGCAAAATGGATTCTCGTTAAATACAAATAATTAATACATATAAAACTTTAAAAAAAAATGGTACAAAATACAAGAAAATACTAAATTTGGCAACTACAAAAACCTAAAAGTAAAAAAACCTAAATTGGCAACACCAAAATAAGAAACAGCAACCCAAAAAAGTCCTTAGGGAGTGCCAGATTTGGCGCATAATTTTTGAGGGGTTATATCAAAGTTGTACCTTTAATTATTGATTATTATATTATCTTTGCAATTATCTCATATATATTATGTATACATTATATCACAAATCCTTTATCCGCATTTTTGATTTAAAAGTATTTAAAATACACACCATATTTGAATTTTATTTAAAATTATGAGAAGAACCTAAATAAATATGGTGAAATAACTTTATGTTCTAGATTAGTGTTTCTCAACCACTGTATCGTGGCACTTTTATGTGCCGCCAAATGTTATTAATGTATCTTTTTTTTATTAATTTTTTTTTTAAATAAAAAATACACCCTAAAAGAAAATTTGTTTTTATAGTTAAGTACCATATTTTTTTATAGCTAATGACTTTTTTTTTTTATCTTCGAATACTGTGACTTTTCATAAAGTGAAATATTTGTCTCACTTGAAGAAATTTCAAGTGTTCCCCGTATATCTACATTTACAATTTTCAACATCTTATTTGTGTGAACTCGAATTTTCAATATTAACCAACATGAAAATGAAAAGAAAGATCGAAACTGTTAAATGTAGAAGATGATCTGAAAGTAGCATTGCCATTTTTACGATTAAATATAAATGAAATTATCAAAAAATATCAAACTGAAATTTCCCATTAAAAGTATCCTTTTTATTATATTGATATGAATCTCTTAATAAACGTACTGTTGTCTTTGCTTTTGAAGTACGTATTATATTATTTGATATTACATTCAAAATTACTATCGTAAACTATTTTACACTGTGCATTATAGTAAGTAAACAAGTCGTTTTCTTTTGGTGCCGCCAAATTTTGAAATCCTTAAAAGTGTGTCGAGTCAAAAAAAAAAAAAAAAAAAAAAGGATTAGAATTACTGTGTTCTAGACAAATCGGAAACTTTGGAACAGTAATCTGACATTGATTTTTATTAGTTTACTAACAAATCATGACATTATTCGCAACGAATAATATGTAAGATAACTGTCCACAACGCTATTCATAAATCATTGAACATTCCACCAATAAAATCTCTATTTGTGGGTGAAAAATTTATTACTTTTTCTTTGATTCAATCAGTAAGTGTCAGGCTTAGTGGACCTATGTTTATTAAATATTTTTAAAAACTGATTTTCCTTCACTTAAGTGATATACTGTGATAAAAAAAGTTGAAATGTCGAATTCGTCATTGTATGACTTTTCGAAATTAAATGACCTTTAATATTCGTAGAAATTAATTAATCTATACAATACGATAGTTTTTCATTCAACGACAATGTTGTTTTTAAGACTGCAACACAAATAAAATGTTTTCTTTTCGATTTTTACTAATTAAAAGAAATGAATTTATTTATAAATAACTCTAGTTATAACTTGTTAGCTCATTTTAGGGCGAGATTAGAAATTTTATAAAAATGTAATGTTATTTTTCTCTCCCTCTCTCATTGAAATATACTTAAATTGGAACTACTTTGATATACCCCCCAAATCGGAAATTTGGCGAGTTTTTTTTTATCGCCAAGCCAATTACCTATTTTTGGCACCTTTTTCTCTCGCCAAGATGGATTCTCACTAGATACAAATAGTTAATACGTAAAAAAATTTTAAAAGAAAAACTCAAAAAGTGGTACAAAATACAAGAAAATACTAAATTTGGCAACAGCAAAAACCTAAAAGTTGAAAAAACCTAAATTAGCTGCACTGAAATAAGAAAAAGTAACCCTAAAAAGTCCGTAGGGAGTGCCAGATTTGGCGCGTAATTTTTGAGGGGTATATCAAAGTTGTTCCCTTAAATTATATTCATTAAGACACAGAAAGAATTTCACACCAATAGACAGTATACACACTATAGATTAATCAGTGAAAAAATCATTGTATAAAACGGATGAATTAATATTAAAACTTTTAAAATTATATATGAAATATTTATAAACATTTGGATGCAGATGGACCTGACATTTGAAATAAAAATAAATTGTGCGATTTTTTCACTCTTACTATAGACTTTTTTATTTATTTCTTTTTCATGTTTTCCATTAGTATGCTCGATTCTAACAATGCGTATTTCTTTCAGTAGTCGATCTTTATTAGGAAGTGTCTATTGAAATCTATTTTCAATTGATAAACTGTTCTTGCATTCAAGTTTTAATAAGGTAATCACTATATAAGATTGAAAATCTATAAGTGTTATTTTTCTGTTAGAAGAAACTGTTGTCTAGAAAAATCGCAATTTGCAATGAAACTATGAATTATTACATAAAATTGGTTTTTACTTTTTTGCCTATTTTCATGGACGAAAAACACGGATTATTAAATTTAAAATTCTAAATATAGCATTTGCTTTTATTTTACTTATAGAACATGCAACTTTAATCCCCGATAAAAATACATGACTCATTTTAAGTGGTATAATTATAAATTTTCCTAAAATCGAAGTCCAAAATTCTCAGATAAAGTATTTTTTTCAATTTCATAAATGTCTGCAAAACCTTTAGAAATACTAAAAAAATATAATTAGTCAAAAATATCGGTTATATTATTAACAAATATTTATTTAAATTATTTGCTTACGCATCTTTGGCAAAAAATGCGTCAAACATACTTTTTATCTTCCACAAGATACAATTTTTTCATATGATAATATATAGTTTTTGAAACAATAAATACAAGTTTTCAATAAAGTTACATTCTAAAAATAAATAGCAATCATTGTACCTCAAGAAAGGAAATAGTTTTTTTTAAATTACATTTTTGATATGAAGTTCTTCACAAAAGTTTATTTAAAATATTATTTTTATGGATATTTTAAATTTTAAATGCCAGAAATAAACAGAATATAAAACAACCAAGTACCTCGGAAGGTTCTTCGATTCCAGAAAAAATAAACTGCATAGCATAACAGCAAATGTGTAATTTAAATTACACACTTGCTGTTATGCTATGCAATTTATTTTATGGCTAATGTTATGCTTTGCAATTTATTATAAAGAAATGGCATTTTTACTAAATATAAAACTGAAATTCTGATGCAGCAAAATATAACTAGAGTTATACATTATAATTCATTTAAATGAATTACATTATAATTCATATATACATCAATATACATTATAATTCATTTAAATGAATTATAATGTATAACTCTAATTATATTTTGCTGCATCAGAGTTTGTCTTATATTTATAAAAAATGTCATTTCTTTATTTTTGTTGGAAAATGTAGCCTAAGATATAAGTGCTATTATTTGTCAAAAGAAAACTATTCTGTTCCATAAAAATAAAAAATGAATATAAACAGTTGCAAAATATTGGCCTAAGTAAAAACAATTAAAATTAGTACGAGCTATCTTATTTATTAACTTAAATCCCAAAAGTACACATCGCTTGAACAAAGAGAATTACATGCAAATATTATTGTAATAAGAAATTATTATAAAGTTAAAATAAAAGGAATTAAATGATTTATGTTAATAAAAGATAAATAATTAAATAATCATTTGTAATACGCTTTATTTATTTATTTATTTATTTTTTTACATTTATGCACAGAAATTAATTATTGTTGTTAACAATAATGAACATTCATTAGTTCAATTAAATCAGACTAAAATTAATTTTCATTTATCAATTAAATGACGTCTAGTGCTAATATTCTACACATATTAAACATAAATATATCTAGTCACATTTGCAGATGTTTTATGAATGTATATTTTGGAATATTATTTTCATTGTATGGAAACAAGCTAGAAAGAAACGACCATAAATTTTTTAATTAATTTTCAAAGTTTCGTAGAGCTTGAATTTTAGAAAATTAAACTATATCAAAATAACTAATTAACAGATTTAAACATTTTCAGCAAAATATAAAATAGATTCATCCCACTAATTTCATCAAATTAAATATATTTTTCAACCAAACAAAGACCGAATCACAGCTTCTAAAAATAAAATTTCAGTTTAAAAAATTTTAAAAATTTGGAAAATTTAAGGCATTTATCTTTTAATTCTTTTAAAAATAATAATGTGTAAAGGAAGAATAAGCATTCATCTGTTTATTATTCATTTTAAGTACATGCTATTTGGGTAGAAATGAGAACTCACGTATAACAACAAATAACTACAACGCTTAAAATCTTATCACAAAAGGATTTTAAATGAAACTCATTTAATGGCAAAATGTTTAAATTTCGGTTATTTGAAATAGAATCCTTTTTATCCATTGACTAAAACTTAATTTAGGAAACTATATCATGGCTATAGCTTTCACTAATATTAGACCAAACGAGATACTTTAGGAATTAGATGTAAATTCACTGGAAAATAAAGCCATCCCCTGGTAAACACAATTCAGAAGATCTCAGTAACTGATCGAGCTATTTAATGTTCGATCAATTATGTTCGAAAGTTGGTAATATATTAGGTTGGGGAAAAAGAAATCCATTATTTTTACGTGAACTTTATGTAACTTCTTTTGGATTCCCTTTGTAAAAAGATTTAAAACAGCTTTCATGTAGATTTTTAGGTCTTGCGCGTTACGACTGCTGACATGCGGTTAACTTCGATCATTTTTGATATTTTATAGACATTTTCGACGATGCTGTATCCACATGCGAGGTGCATCTCTAACATCAAAAATGCCCGAACGGAATCGACGAAACAAAAATTGCACGTAACTGGTTATTACAGTCTTATATAGGACGATAAACACCTTTCACAATTTTAGCCACCCGGCTATCTTTTTCGCCGTTACAAGAGAAAAACGAAAATGTATCGAATTTTCTGTTTGTTGTCTTCCATTTTTAAAACTCGTAACTGAATTAATCAAACAAAAAACCGCAAGAGGATATTTTAGTGTCAAATGTCATCTTTCCAACGAGCATAAATCTGAAATTGCTTGATAGATACCTCACGAAATATCGATCACTACAGACGTCTACCGAAAAAATAATGGATTACTTTTTCCCCTACCTAATATGGTCATCACACCAAAAATGTTACGGTATCAGTGAAATAACGATTACAAAGATAAAATGTATCAATATTTTACAACTTAAACAATAAATTACTTATGATGGCCAGCGAAGAAATTCTAAGAAAAAAAATGAGATACAAAATTTGAAAGTCACTTCTTCAGATACTATTTGAAGTGATGAATTTTAACTCATTATTTGTCCTTTCCTTGAGATTAGGATCCCTAACAATTAATAGTAATATTTCATGAAATGTTGTACCACTGATACAGTATAATATATTCTTAGCACAAGGTACATCATCATATATCGTTAGATTAGGTACAAATTTCTCGTTGAATAATTGAATTCATTAAAAATGAAATTTAAATTTAGTGCTTTATTTGATATCTTAATTATATTTAAATTATTTACTTTTTACTCTACAATTTGAATAATTAAAAATAATCTTCTATCTCCATAAATCAATTATTTGTTGATTCTCGACTCTATATTACAATTGAAGGATTTCTTTATATGTTAATAATTAACTGTAGAAGTAAAGAAGTTCAAAATAAAATTCAGTGATTAATTTTTAATTTGGAATAATAATTTGATTGGAACGATTTAATTTTGGAACTCATAATTCATAAAATCGAATACAAAAGAGTGATATTACTCACCAAAGTTTGTTTTGGAAATTTTCCTTGATGTGTTGCTTGCGTCAAAAATCGATGATGTTAAGATAATTCGGGAGAGATTTTTCTAATTTATAGGGGAAACCGGAAAAATGGGAGTTCTGCGCATAAAGCAGGATAACTTTTCTGACCAATAGGATTTGTCAAAATCTCAATTAATGAGTTACGTAATTCAGTGTAATTGAATAAAATCATAGGTTGACATTTCGAGCATATTTTGATGGTGAGATTAAAACTGGATTTCATCAATTTAGCAAATATCAATTAATCATTATGCAAAAAAATCGCAAATCAAAAATAGTTAATAATAAAAAGTAATTTACGAATGAAATAATAAATTTCAATTTATTTCTTAAATTTGATATTTTTCTAAGCCTTTAGTAAAATTTTTTAAAAACATTTCTCAAAGAATGTAGTTTTTTCTTTCCTTTCCATTCCCTTTTTTTTTTTTTTTTTTTTTTTTTTTTGTATTTGAAGTTGTAAATTAAAAATAAAATTTATTCGAAATTGTTACGAAAAAAGTAAAATATACATAATTATATTTAAGAAAATGGTAGTTATTCTCGATAATTATTGCAGCATAAGATATATCATGAAGAATTCTATTTATTTTATCTGTATTCTAAATAACATATAGTTCGATAATAGATTATATAACATGAAGTAATCCCTCATAATTTATTTTAAGGATCATCAAACGGCGAAAAATATCTACAATAAAAAAAAATTCATAAAATTTATTTGTTGATATTTTAGTATTATAGGAATGCTAATTTTTTTTAAATTGCATCAATATTCTTAGCATATTTTTATGAAGCAGCCATAGATAAATTGAGTTTATGCAATATTTTTTGAAAACAGAGTTATATATATATATATATATATATATATATATATATATATATATATATATATATATATATAAATTAGGTAGGGGAAAAAGAAATCCATTATTTTTACGTGAACTTTATGTAACTTCTTTTGGATTCACTTTGTAAAAAGGTTTAAAACAGCTTTCATGTAGATTTTTAGGTCTTGCGCGTTACGACTGCTGACATGCGGTTATCTTCGATCATTTTTGATATTTTATAGACATTTTCGACGATGCTGTATCCACATGCGAGGTGCATCTCTAACATCAAAAATACCCGAACGGAATCGACGAAACAAAAATTGTACGTAACTGGTTGTTACAGTCTTATACAGGACGATAAACACCTTTCACAATTTTAGCCACCCGGCTATCTTTTTCGCCGTTACAAGAGAAAACGAAAATGCATCGAATTTTCTGTTTGTTGTCTTCCATTTTTAAAACCTTGTACTTGTAACTGAATTAATCAAACAAAAAACCGCAAGAGGATATTTTAGTGTCAAATGTCACCTTTCCAACGAGCATAAATCTGAAATTGTTTGATAGATACCTCACGAGATAGCGATCACTACAGACGTCTACCGAAAATATAATGGATTACTTTTTCCCCAAACTATATATCCCTTGGCTGCACAGAAATGTAGCATGGTTCTTACATGAAATATCCTATATATATTCTATGAATTTCTGTTTTAATTGTTTTAATGGAGTGGATTGGATGATTTAATAATATATTTTTTTCCACAAAGCGGCTCCAAACGTTATCTAACATTATTTTAATGAATACCCTTAGTTTTCATATTCTCCAAAACTTTTTAAAATACGCCAAATTACATTTTTCCTAAGTCGACTGGGGTACGTAAAATATGTAACGGTTGCATCGTTCTCCATGTTCCCATTCCAAATTAAAATTAATACTTCTGAGGATGTTAGGAGCCAGACCTTGAGTTCTCTCTGGTTTCCTATCTCTAAATTGGCAGACCCAGATGGCGCTACTAGCTATGAACCAAAGTCGTAATTTCCCCCTCGTAAGGGGGGTGCTCTGTTCAAAAAACGGAAGACGCTTTTTTTGATTTGACATGCCCAGTCTCTGACGGGCAGGCTTGGCTTTAACGGAATATAGTGATGAAAAATAACGATCGCTATATTCCGTCCTTGTATAAGCCAATTTTTTGCTTTATTCCCTAGGAAAGAATTTATGAAAATAAATTCATTCATAACAACAAAATTTTCACTAAAATTATAATTTTTCAGCAAAAAAAAAAAAAAAAAAAAAAAAAAAAAAAAAAAAAAAAAAAAAAATGAAAAATGAACTTATGGCAATATTGAATCAAATTAATGTTAATAAAGTCAAAAGTTATAGACTTGGATATCAAACATGTCTTTGATTCCTTATGGTGGCTGGGCCTTAAAAAGACATTATTAGGTATAAAAAAACCAGTTAACAGTTAATATAATAGTTTCCTTGATGATTAAAACCTTTTAATCATTTATGATGGAGAATCAAACCAAAGATGTTCACTATATGCAAAAGAAAAACAAACCAAAATTAATCGTAAGTTAATGTGGGGAATTAAAGTATAATATATAAAAGAGAATAACGAGTTATTGCTTTTGATTTCTCAATAAATCGAGTCGAAATTTTCTAATTGTAAAATACAAGTATCTACGCTTTGTGTCAAGTTGTAGAATTTTCGTAAATTTAAAGGGATTATTTACAAAATGGAAAAAGAAAGTAATAATCAGAATGCTTCCATCGCTTTGGGTTTGTTTTAAATGAGAATTTATATATATAATTTTAACTAATTTTTATAAAAATTTCGTAAAGGCGAAATTCATTTTCTCAATTTTTAGGCAATTAAAATAATTAATTATAATAGCATCACACACACATTATAGTTTCTTTGAATTTTAAGTACCATAATGGCATGAATTTTAGAATTAAAAGGGCAAATTTATTTTACAAACTTTTTTATCTGTGTGTGTGTTAATGGTTAAAAAGATTTATTTTTTATAAAAAAAAAAAAAAAAAAAAAAAAAAAAAGTTACAAGAGTAAACTTTTGTGTATTCTATGTGACCGAGTTTTTAATAAACTTTGTTACATTTTTGGTGTAGTTAAACATAAATACAAAATTTATTCTTGATTTTTCGTAACTGATTATCATTAATTAAACATTAACTATTTTTGTATTTGAATAGAAATCCAAGAAAAAAAGTTGTATATAAAGAAGTTTTTATTGAATATTTCTGCTAGCATTGTATTGTACTCATAGGAAAAGTTTCTCTTCAACCAAAAATTGGTGTTATCGCCATCATAACATATTCTGATTCCTTGTTATACACTGCCTGACATAGAAAATCCAACACCATGAAGTTTTGGTTGTATAAATATGCAAATTTCAGAGGTTACGCAAATAATGTATAATGCAAGTTGGTCATGTGATTATCGCGCCAGATAAAAGGGATAGAAATGGTGGACAAGCCAACAGTCTTATCTCTTTACCACTTAGGAAATCCAGTATTTTGGGAAGCTCAAAGCTGCAGAAGACACATGTGGATGAAGTGATGACTGGATGACGACAGTTCAGGAAAACAAACGGTTTTGTGAGAGGTCGAATTGCAAGCTTACGTACGGTTGGTTGGTCCTACCGTCGTATCGCTGCTGAAATTCACCTAGATGCATCAACTGTGTATAGAATTTGGACCAGATGGATGAATGAACAAAATGCTAATAGTCGCATAAGACCAGGTCCATCTAGATGGACAACAGAACAGACGGATCGACGCATCCGAAGGGCAGCTATGGCGGCCTTACAATCAACTTTCCTTGACATTCTGCGTTATGTGCGGCCAATTCTGGATGCTCCAATATCTGCGAGAACAGTTGGATGACGATTGGCTGAAAGTGACTTGCACACATACCGCCCTTTACAAAGACTGCCATTAACGCCAAGGCACCGTAGGGAGAGATTGCGATGGTGTTGTCAACGAGCCACTTGGACGACTGAATGGCAGAATGTGGTGTTCAGCGACGAGTCTCTGTTCTGTTTGACTAATGATAGTCACCGGGTGAGAGTCTGGAGGCGTCGGGGAGATAGAGCCAATTCGACCACTATTGTTGAACGCCACACCGCTCGTCAACGTGGAATAATGGTTTGGGGTGCAATCACTACGATAGCAGATCACCCGTAGTAAGCATCAGAGGCACATTGACGTTACGACGGTAAGTTGATGAGGTGCTGCAACCTGTAGTGTTATCTTACCTTCAGCAGCTGCAAGATAGTATTTTCCTGCAAGATAATGCAACATCACACATGGCACTAGTCACGCCTTGCAGATTATCCAATTGCTTCCTTGGTCTGCGATGTCTCCTGATCTTTCCCCGATAGAGCATATCTGAGACGGGATTAGACGTCGTTAATCTGTTATGCCCCAGCCTCCGTCGGAGGACTAAATGTGGAGAATGGTTCAAACCATATGGGCTTCTATCCCCCAGGACAGCGTCCGCACGTTAATTGACTCTTTACCTCGCACAGTGTCTGCTTGCGAGAGGCGGCCATACTACTTATTGCATATTTCGTCAATGTATAAATTTATCTTTTTGTAAATAACATCACTTATTTATATATGCATGCTCTCTGTCTGTGTATCAATTTTTATCACATTCTATCCAATATTTTATGGTGTTCCATTTCCTATGTCAGGCAGTGTATATGAATCAGATTTGTAATTCTGATTTATATATAACAAAGAATTATAAACATAGTCATCTTTATAATTCCTTGTTATATATGAAACTAAAAGTCTTGGAGATTTACGGATATTATGTTATGCAAATACAAAGCTATATTTTATTTATTTTATTTTTTGTCATGATCCGTTTTCCTGAACTAATATAAACTTTAGAATAAGGAATAAGTTATCAGTAGATAAGATTTTATAAAATTCTTTTGAAGGGAATCTTTAATTCTTATTCATTTAAAATTCATAATATGTTTGTAGGAATATTGAACTTTATTCTCCGTGTCAGATATATATTTGTTGAACACGATAAACTAGGAATGAAGAAATCATTATCTTATGCCACTTTATATTTATGATATCATCAGCTTTCATTTTTGTAAAGTGAAGCTGACCTCTTCAGTTCATATCAGAAACTTCGAGGTCAGCTCCATATATCGTCTGCTCGTTAAATTTTTTTATTCTAAAGTTTTGTTTCTAAAAGTTTTTTTTTTTTTTTGGCAACGAGAAGCATTTCCGAGTGGTTTTGTTCAAACATTCAGTATTCTGGCGTAGAATTCAACATTATGACGTTGGAATTTTGCTCGACCAGACCTATTCTGGCGATGTCTTTTCCCAAGTAAGCTCTTTTATCTTTTACTTTTCTTGTTTTCATACCTTCTTATATTTCAAAGATCTCTGAACAGTTTCCACCCAAACCATATTTCTGAATGTAAATGTATGTTAACTATGAAATTTTAAAATTGTATGCTGTATCCCATGAAATGTTCTTGTAAGAAACTAAAATGAAAAAGGAATTTCCTACTTTGTTTCTTCATTTGACTGTGATGAAAAAATAATTTTTTTCTTCACAGGATTTGATGAAGACGAGGTGATCTACTGATACTGGGTACGCCATTGTGAAATCGCGAGTTCCTCTTTGTTCTAGAAAATGTTTTTCCTATTTTTTTTAATTAAACTATTTATTAGATTTTTGGATTATGCCAGCTTTCGGATTTTACTCTTGATTTCATTCTTATTTTTTGTTTGTATTCATATCTGGGATGTTTATCTTGAGCAGGAAACAATTGATCGTATGCTATGGCCAGCTCCATCACCGGACCTTAACCCAATCGAGCATGTTTGGAACGCTCTAGGACGAAGTGTAGCTGCTCTCAATCCGCTTCCTAGGACCCTACCCACACTTTTAACTGCTTTGGAGGAGAAACGGCTTGCAATTCCTACACAATTAACAGAGCGCATAATTGAGAGCATCACATATCGCCTCATGTGTCTGTATTGCTTCTCGGAAGTACCCCATATTAAAGATACTATTCCTGTATCAAATTTAACCTCTCATTTGTTCTTTATGTACATATGCTAATTTTTATAACACCATAATGGTTTGGTGACTTCTATATTGTACCCTTCTATGTGTTGTATAATGTGTATAAGTTTAAACAAATTTCACTCATAACTTTTGGCGTTATATTCATTTTTGTGATTTTTTCTTAATTTATGATAATCAGTGAATGAAAATTTACGTTTTGTATGATAATTAATGAAAACATTCCTTTTATCCTAAAATTTGTTGAAGTTTTTAACTTTTTACATAACATACATCAAGTTAAGTGTTCATTATTTTTTTCAATTTCTCAGCTTCTGAAAAAAAAAAATGAAGTTTCTATACATTTTACTGCTATTTAATGGAAAATCTGTAGCAGTGAATACTTCATTTGAATAGAATGATTTTACATATTTTAAATTCCATGTTTATAAATGTCTTCATAATACAAAAGCCGAGAAAAAATTAGAAATAAATAAAAAAAATTAAAACGCAAGTAAGGATTTTTAAGGAAATTGACAAAACTACATATATTAAAAATTTGAAATAGGAAAAAAAATTTTTTTTCAATGTGCTCTGTTAAATGTTAACTCGGCCATTTCATAAATTAATTGTGTTTCACATTTAAATTAGTAAATTATTTTTTAAAAAAAATTTGGGCAAAATTTCAGCACGTTATTTCAAATAATTTAGGACGATTTTTCCCGATTTCAAAGTTTTGATTGCGTTATATACCAGAATGATATATAATACAGTCAAAAATTCGTCCGAAGCACTTAGTCTTTCAAGAAATGCATTTCTGCACCTAGCATTAATCGTGCGTACACCTTTAGAGCTGCGGTGGACTGATTGGTTATAACGTCGTTTTCCTGATCGGAAGATAATGAGTTCGATTCCCGGTATAACCGAAGATCTATCGTGTTCACTAAAAGCGGCTAGGCACGTTAAATATGTGGTGGTCGCAATGTCCTCCAAGTGAAATGATGCCTCTGGTGTGGCAGGTAAAGTATTCGGGTTCTGCCTGGTCTTTGCTCCTGAATTATAAAGACTCCCATCATAAGCTTGCGGGTTTAAGTATCCCTTCAATGAGAGATTGATTTTTAGAAGATGACATTCATAGCCTCACTTTTCGCTTTTAGCTATTGCATTCGGATAAATTATACTGTGCCCATGAATCTGATGACGCGCTTTGTCATACATCATTACGAATACAATATGTACCATAATATTCCGTATTCGCTTGAGCGCTTTGGCACTAGTTGCCTCAGATTGGAATTTTGGTAAATCCACCCACATTTCGATTATCTTTGATTTCAAACCACAAACGTTTGAGATTGCAATGGCTCAAAGAATGGCAGCGATAAGCATCTGAGCAACATGTACTATGCTTTCGAATGGATCTTGCTTTTGGTCGCAAGATCATGATGGTTGGATTAAAACGTGTAAATAAATGACAAAAGAGGCTATTGAACACTTGTCTTCTAGATCTACATACTGGCTCTAATTTCAGTACGATGGTTTGACGGAAATTACATTCCCATACCTTTTTTATATTAACCGGTAATTCACCAGCCATATCTGAGTTTGCAAAGCTAGTTCACCTTCCTCACTTTCAAGTCTAATCTAATGCTTCATTTCAACTGGATAATACTTTCATACATTCTGCTTGCAAAGTCTAATTCTTAGATTACCAAATACATTGCATTCTTCACTTGCTTGTTCTCCAGATTTCTGACGAAAACTTCTAGTCATACATAAGTAAGACACTGGAAAAAAATTAAACACTCTATAGTAAACCAAATATATTTGATTACATGTCTAAGCAACATGGACTGCAATTCCTTAATAACATATCCAAAGCGTATTCTATCCCATACCATGCTGTGTAACAGTTGCTATAAGAAATGAGACTCATTAGTGATTTTATTGTCACCAGCACATAATGAAGGCTTTACTTTCAATCATTTAACATTCATAACGTGTAATAACTAAAATAAATAATCCTTCATAGCGCAGCATCAAGACGGTCAATCCTTTGTCTTTCTAGGATATGCACTTTGGATAGTCGGCAGTGTAACCGAATATGTACATACAAAAAGACAATTGAATCTTTTGGAATAAAAGTAACTTTCCTGTTTCTTGACAATGTTTAAAAAAAAATTATTACTTCTTATGAGAAATTCCAAAGTAATGTGCTAAAATTTAGAAGAAAAAAAAGGAAAAAAAAAAAAAAAAACCTTACTATTATAATACACGGTTGCTAAGATTCACAAAGTTGAGACCTCTATCTCCAGAGATATCATTTCACATGGAGGACATTGCGACCATGACATATTTTACTTGATCTATTCGCCATTAACAAACACGATGGATCTTCGGTTGTGTTTGGATTCACACTAACTATCTTCCGATTACGAAAACGAACACCCTAATCAACTGAGCTACCACGAGCCCTAAATAAATAAATAAAACCGACTTTTGACATTAAGTTTTTAATTCTTTTAAAAATCACTTAAAATAGTTTAAGAGATGCACATTATCCTTTATTATACCTTTTCATAACACAGATTCTCCGAATATGATAACGAGATCATTTATATCGTTATTTAAAATTGTCTACATATTGCAGAAAAATAGAATAGCATATTTTATAAGCATTCAAATCACTAACTTTAAATATGATATCAAATGAAAATAATTTAAACAAAATAAATTTCTATAAAACATGATAAAATGAACTCTTTATATTTTGTAATTTATAGACAAAAATTTGGAACGTAGACAAGAATTCTTTGTGGACAGGAATATTAAATCTCAAAAAATGAGGAATAACATTGGTATTAACTTAATGAAATTATCTTTCCACTTTGGTGTAGTTTCATAGATTAAATAATTTGAAATTAGAAAATGTAAAAATGACATCTTTTATATTTATAAGCAACAACCAAGATTCATTAAATTTCGAATCTTATATTAAATACCAGAAATGATATACAATCCTGATAAATACTGGATTGTCAAAATGGAACACATAAGCATTTATTCCAATCACTGGAGGGAGAGAACAAATTTGTCTTGTTCTACCCACAATGCGTCATTCAGACATAATTTCAATAACGATATCCATCACTTGGAATAATCATTTCACTTCATTTCGAAGTTTCCTCTAAAATTAAAATCGTCTGAGAGGAAAAGTCAGATTAAATAGGAGTAAAATTATGATTGGAGAAATTAAATCACTGCTCCGCGCCAATTAATGTGCTCTCAATCCCAAAGCTATTTCAGAATGGTAAATGTATATAATTATCCATCTTATTTTATTTTCTGATAACAAAATAGTAGATATGTATTTATACCCACGAAATTATTTAGTCAACAGACAGGTAAAGGAATACAATTGGAGAAGTTTAAATTTCATGTATACTGACAAAATCGGATAGCAGCCATTTTTCACAAAACTAATAACTTAATTTAATGTCATTTTTAATCACTGTAACATATATTATCTTTCAGATAATTTTAAAATTGCAAAGCCAAATAGTATTTAAAATTTTAAACTAGAAAATTAATAATTATAGTTAGAGATATTTAAATTTCACAGTGTAATTCAAATTAAATTACACTGCGGAACTAAGTTTTGATTTATTTTGTAATTCATTTTAAGACATTTTAATTTAAAAAGATGCCATATTAATAAAAATTAAAGTGTATAACCCATTTAAATTTCTGTTAATTTATTCTGTATTAAATACATACCCAGCTTAATGAAATTGTAAAAGGTTAATAAGAAGTTATAAAGAAATCGATACATTAGACAACAATTTACATCAATCCATTATTATTGGATTTGTAATTATAGAGAAAATAATTAATAAAATAAAATTTCCTTTTTTCTTAACTATTAAAAAACCGCATAAGCAATTCTTTTATGAAAATAAATAATTTATTAACTTATTATATATAATAATTGTAGAAAAGCGGAATTCGAATTAAGACTCGAAGTTTTCTTGCTATAAAATATTATATTTTCTCCTTCACACACACACACATGAATTTACTAATGGATTTGATGGTTTCATACCATATAATTAGGGAACAGAAATTTAAATTGTAATTACTTGAATAGTCTAGATTTTTCCTTTTTTATAAAACAATGTTTTCATTTTATAACTGTCATATATATGCAATGCATCATAAATTTCATTGATTTAGTACCTCAGTAGTTTCATAGAATTAAGCTTTTTCGCATAGTACAGCAAAGAAGTTTTAAATCAAATTCTTAAATGTGTTTTAAAAAAAATGTTATTTAAAAGTTAACAAAGAAAAAAAAATATTCTGTTCAATGGACGTCATCTTGCAAGAATGTCTTTCTACAACTTTATGAAAACAGTCTACTAGAAATAATTCTATAGCAGGAAAGGAATTACTCTATTCCTTTCAAGATATAGAATCTATATACAAACAATGACGTACATTATGTGACACTAAAAATACAACACCTACAGCGCAGGAACTAACGAAAATCGCTAAAAGGAAAGACACAGTAACAAATAAGTGACATTAACTACGACATGATATTTGCAAAATCATGTCGTAATTGCATCCAATCATGTAGTTTTCGATTGGTGAGAGATTCAAAAAGACAGTGGGCAAAGAAGCTCCTGGATACCATGTAAAATCAGGTTGGCCGATTCACGCTGTGTGTTTTGGGATATGTTTTCGACATCTTCAACAGAAAGGGTAGTGTTACCGGATGCACACGTTATCTAGATATCATTGAGTAGTTATATTGTCAATAATTTTATCTAATGGTAACACGGAGGATGAAGCCTGACGTCACGCGATACAGCATTCTACAATTTCGGCTGCCAGAATTGTACGCGCCGGCTATCATTATTTAAACAAAAGTACAACATCAGTGAAAATACATTAAGCTAATTTGAAGTACACATGGCTCGATCTCAACTCTATTGCAAACGGTCTTTGCACTTGACTCAGTTGCAACCGTTTTAATAAACTTCAGGAATATAATTCTTGAAATGTCAATCGGCGACTAATATTTTAATTAATGTATTAGCAAAAAATTATCCTGCACTAGCCGATAAATGTGGACGGAAGGTCTACGGGATTACCAGATCAAGGCATGGATATGTCGTTTCAGAAGTGTTGACGATACTCTAGCAATACCACCATTTTTAAAAAGTGGAATATTCCCTTCTAACCATTCTTGCTCTAATCAGTATACAGGGGAGGCATATAGCTGCCTGTCCATTTTGATTCGGTGCTCAAACCAACCTGTTCTCATCAATCCAATCACCATAACTTTGGTAACTTGTGGTGAAAGTGCCCGGATCTTCAATACTGAACGTTTCCTTTAGGACAGAAAAACAATTTGCATTAAGATTATTCTGGGTGATATATGAAAGTAACCAGCAGAATAACTATCAATTCTGCAGATTGTTTGCCATATATCTCGTTTCTTTGTTCTAGATTTCAACGCAATTTGCATAACTATGTGCACAAATTATGCAAATACTTTGTCTTCATTGCTGGTAAAACACTCTTAAATTTACATATATTTTTAATTATGCACATATGGTGCAGTATTTTCATTATATCGCAATGTATTTTCATTTATCTTTCATTATTTCGTTTGTTGACTCAAATTTTTACTTAAAGGCAACAATTTCGTTAACGTATTACTAAAAAAAAAGCTTAATATTAATTAAAACAATATAATTTATTGTAGCCTTTATTAAACTTTATTAAAATGAATAAATTTTTAGCAAACTTAATCACCTGGTCCCAAAAGGCTCTTAGTGTTATCGGTTACAAATTCATCAAGATAATAGTATAAATATCTTGATGAAAATACAATCTTTGAGTTTTTTTATTATGAAATTTCTGCTTATTTTGTTTCGTAGCATAAATAATACAAAATTCGTCTAACATGGAATAGAATTACCATTAAGGATTTTTGTATTTACAATAATTTGGAATAAAGGAACTAAATAAAAGAAAAATTACATTAAATTAGGAAACGATATACCGATTTGATTAGTTTGCTTTATTTATGCTCATACCTGTTTAGTATTTAATATACTATTTTAGCGAATAAAAGTTTTTATTTATCTATTTATTATGAAGACTCAAAAATAGTTTATGATTGGCTGAATTTTATCATACTTTAAAAATAACCTTAAGTTTAACGATCAATTACGATATATTACATTTAAAGATGCGGTCTTCTTTTGAAAAGTCAGTACACTTATTTTCAAAACCTAGATCTTAAAAATGCAGCAGCTGGGAATAGCGGGAGGCTATATTTAGAGTATCAGATCTGTCTACATTCCCACAGTGTAATTTGATAAACAATATTTTTTCTATTTTTTAAAAGATATTTTTCTCCGCTGCAACATTTTGTTTACGCCTTTTCCAATACATCCCTGGTAGTTTCATTGTAAATATAGTGTCATTCCGTTTGGCATACTTTTTTTTATTAGATTTTCAAATAATTTTACATCTATCTTGAGTGTCATAGAGTTAATAA
>JAPDSC010076847.1:0-14053 GCA_026290005.1 Latrodectus geometricus | reverse complement strand
TTTCTTGTGTTTGTATGACATAACCTTGGATGGCTCCCAGGACATTCTAAACATTTTATGTAGCACGTTTCAGTAGGAATCAACTTACAAATAATATAACTGTATCAATAGCATGAATGAAGCTAAATAATTTGCATTAAATTAATGTGAATATCATTTTTATGATAATTTGTTTTTAATTAATCCATAAATGGCATTAACCTCTTAAGAAAACATCTTATTTAAATTTGCCAAATAGCAATCATTTCCTAGACAATAGCTTTAAATCAATACTGTGATTAATATCAGTTTTTGTAATTTTCTTTTCATAATCCAAATAGTCCCTCATAAAACTCTTTTATTTATGCAAATTGATTACAGAAAATGTAACAAAGGCTTGATTATAAAAAATATGAAAACTTTACCAAATGAGACTGTCTACTACTAAAGGATACAAAACAAACTATGGTGTTTATTGTATTTTGATTATCACCACAAACAACTGAGGAAAACAAAAATAAAACAAATATTTTAAAAGTTTGAAAGCAAATGCATGTAATGTGTAAAGTTACATGTTATCAGTAAATATTTTTTTTAACTTTTGCAGTTTTAATAATTATCCCTAAATATATTTAATCAATAAAATATTCATCTAATTTAGAAATGCAATGTTTAAAATAGAAAGGTAAAGTTTATTATTATTCTAAAGTGAATGTTACAACCAGGGTTGACTTTTTGAAATCAAAACAGATTCAATTTCTAATATTATATCTATTGTTATACTTTATCAATTAGTTTTATCATGTGAGTAATATCAATTAACTATGTTAATTTCTGTTAACTAACTGTATGCTATCATTTTCATCCCCTCATGTCTTCAATAAGTCTTGAAATTTCATTTGATTGAATAAATTTAAATTCATTATTTGATTTCAAATCATTAAAAGAGTGAAATCAGTAGTATATTAAAATGAAATTTATGACAAAATAATCTAGGACACCATGTTGTTGTAATTGATTAACCTGGACATAGATCAATGTCTGTAGCAATAGACATGGATATGTTAATATTCTTTTAACAAAAACACTATGATTTTTTTTTTTTTTTTTTTGCCTATTCTGCTTATACATATCTATATCCTTAATAATCTTAATTGAGTAACAATATTCGGTTACCACATTTTTATTTCATTGTCAACTGAAATACCTTTTAAATACAGCAATGATTTTGAAAACTTCTTTATCCTCATCACTAACTGCAGCAAACTTTTAGGAAAAAATCCAGATAAAAGTGTAGTTTTGTGTTATTGCAACCTATAACATATAAGTGTTTTTTCAGGTTATCAACATCGTATTCATAAGCTTAAAGCTTTCTCCTTTCCCTGGGAACATGAACACACAGACCTGAAATCCAATCCAACTACTTTTTTCTCTTTATGACTGTTTATTTTCAAATTCTTTATCATTTAAGACTGTTATAATTTGTGGGCCTATAAAAATCTCTTTTACATATACCTCACATAAATCTTTGAATTGGATCCTGAAATTCAAGAAAGTTACCCCTTCTTTATCCAGAGTTTTTACAAGTACTTTCATCAAATAATGAATGGAATACACATTGAGGATTTATAAGAGTTCATGTTATATATTTTTGGTAACAGAAAAGAAATTTTTATGTGCAATCCACTATTTATGGTTGTAGCTATTTTTTTTTTCTGTCATGATTGCCCCATTTACTAATAACATAACAGAATTTAATATATTTCTATTGCTGTCTGTTAATATCCCTATAATTGATAAATCTGCAAAAGTGTGTTGCTTAAATGTTGTGCATTCCATTAATCTCAATATAATGGAATACATTATAATTTAACAAGTTTCTTTTGTATTTCTAAAATATGCTACTAAAACAAATGAAAAGACATTGCCCATATAGAGGAACACTGTTCTTAGGCTATGTTTGGAAAGTTAATGAATGAGTGTCATTTTACTAGATTGTATTCAAGTGATTCAAATTGACCATTGTACATAACTATATTGCTTACCTAAAGTAATTGTATAAATCATAGACATTGTATATTGATGCAGTGTGAAAATGTTGCATCAATATACAACATGTCTTTATCGACAAAACAATCTGTAAAATGTCTCATCATCTAAAACTATTTTTGTCATCTGTCTCTAACAGATTCTAAATCAACAATATATTTTGAGCAGAAACTAGGGAAAGATATTCTGAATAAGGAAATGAATGTATAGCAAAGGTTGTAAATTTAAATATTGTTTTCATTGTTTATATTTTGAAAACATCAAACAGAAATAACAATCTTTTACATCATTGATTGGTTGAAGCCAAATAATTGGTATTGCAAATTTCATTTTGTTATGATTTTCTTATCAATTTCTCAGATTCCTGAAACATGAATTGAAATATATATGTTAAATGAAGAATTGTCCTGATTCTTAAATTTATTCTAAATGATGATGGCAAGCTATATTATTGAGTCTTCAATATATGTATCACACACTTGACAAAGTAAATTCAATCTACTTTTACGCTGATAAAATGTAATGCACTGAGAATATTATCTTGTTATATCAATAGTTATTCAATTTGTACTTAGTATCTCTGAAATTTTCCAATTGGCAACAATTTAATCAACAAAATAAGACAGTAGGAAGAAATTTTTAGAAATAATGAAATAAAGGAAAAACTTTTATCTTTCAGAATTTTTCTCAATGGATGGCTTGCCTTTTATATAAATTTGATGTAATAGAAAAATACCTAGCTTGAAAAGTCACTATGTTTTTCTATTTTAGTGTATTCTTAAATATTTCCCTATTACAGCAAGAGCCTTGAAACTTCATCAAAGTTAGAACATCTTTTATCATCAAAATATCTCCAAATTGGCATTGGTCTTTTATTTGTAAATTGTTTAAGGAAATTAGGATAGCATACAGTCTTATCAAGAAAGTATGAAGAACTAAAATTTAGATTTTTGGTAGAATAGTGCATAGTAAATAAAAAAAATTATTTATTCATAATTTTCTGCTAAAAGTATGTAAGAAACAGATTTTCATTTGAAGGACATTTTTCATGTTATACAGTGAAAAGTGTTTTCTTAAATATAATTCAATAAAAATTGTGCTATTCAAAAATTACTATATTCCATGTAATAAAGTAGTTGGATAATTCAATATGCAAAATGTATAGCCAATTTTAATCAAAATCTATTGAAAGCAGAAACAATATTATTAGTTAACATTGCTCACATTGATCATTCTCACAAATTTGCAAGTTAATCAGTTTTGGCATAATATATCACAAAAATTAATGTACTTATGACATAAAAACTACTCCTACTCTTTCCTCTAACCTGTTTTGTTAAAGTTTCTTTGGATCAAATTAGGAACTTCCATTGTCTTGTCACCTTATCTGACAATATCTCTCAAAGCTTATGAAAGGGGTATCCAAAATAGTAGTGATTAAAATTACTTGTCAATTAATCTTACGAAATTAAAAAGTTTCCAATTTTGAGGGATTATATCACAAGAAAGAATGTACTAATGCCATAAAAGCAACCAATAAAAGTACTTACTGTTTCTCTATAGCATCTTCTGCATCAAATTACCCCCTTAGTTCTTAGAGGAGGGATGGAATAAAAAACGGCTAGTTTAAATGTTCCCCAAAACTTACAATAAATTACCCTTTGATGTCATCAGGAGAATAAGCTGTCAAGTGATTCTGAAGAAATAATTATTTTATTTACTTTATAGAGTTTGGCTTTAATTCACAGTAAACAATTATCCAGGTATCTCACAATTGTATTAACACAAAGATGTTTAGGAAATTGAATGAAGATGCTTATTGGGTGCTCTCAGGTATACTTTTGTGAATCAATATAATAACAAGTAGAGAAATTATATTCATGTAATAAATATACACAATTCTTTTAATTTCATGATACATCATGTTAATTTAATGATTTGAATATAATTAGGGTTGAACACCTTATGTCATAGAAATAATAAAAATTTCCATATGTAAATTTCCACGTTACATCTGGCAAAAATATGACACTTGTTTACTATGTTTAATGTAATAGTTTTAAATTAAGGCATTTCATCTCAGACAGCCTACTCTTTTATTAAATACATTTTCTATAACACCCAAGTTTTATCTAATGTTTGCTTATTGTTTTGATATTTTATTTTCATACAATTTTTTTTTTTATCTAAAGTAATGGCATATACATTGTGCTTGATATTAACTTTCTTAAATAAATCTTGTGTCTATAAAATTCTTCTTCTAAGCACATTTTCAATCATATAAGAAAATAATCAACTTTCATATTTGTATTTTTAGTGTCATTTGTTTTGTTATTGAAATGTTTTTGTTTCTTACCTGAACTTCTGCCATAAACCAAAATTCTTTCAAATAACTCCAAAATTTAAATATATTTAAATTCTCTTTAAATGCAACATTATATAAGAAATTTTAAAATAAAAGTTGAAATATTTATAAATCTATCAATATTATAATCATATCTTTATTGATGCTATCTCAGCTGATTGTAAATTTTTTTGTTTTCTTCATTGAAGTAAATTAGAAACAAGAATGTCTAAATGCTTGCAAAGGTAGAAACGTACTGAGTTTACAAAAAAATTTAAAATAATAAAATATTTGTCTCAAAATACTATTATTCTCTGGCAAATTATGTTTTCTTTCTTGCAATTACTTTTTGATTTTATAATAAAAAATTTCTTTTTTTTAAATGTTGCATTTTTTTTAAACTTCCTCTTATTTTAAATACAATTGTTGTTTGTTTCAAAATCATAGTAAATAATATAATTGTAGAAGTTAACAACAAAACGGTTTATGATATTTCAGTCTTAAAATCTATTCTTTAAATGGATTAATATAGTATTAAATTTTCCTCAATGGAGGCATAACAGTGCCATGTCAGCATCTAATCACTCCCTGGGTGCATAGAAAAAGCTGTTTTCCCTCACTCTGGATTTAGATGTTAGTCAGGATTATTTGTTATCTCTTACACTGCTATGTAAAATCCGGTTTCTCAAGGGGAAGGGAGATCAGAACTGATAAGGAAATAGGAATGTTTTTGCCATTTTTGTACAGAAAATGTTTCTTCTGAAAAATACACCATTACCTAATTTATTTTGGTTCATAGTCTTTTTTTTTTTCCATTATAATTTCTACTTGAATCTAAAATTTCTTGGGATTAAATACAATTATTTAAAGCCTGCAAGTATATTTTTAAAATTAAAGCTAAAATCTTTTAAAATAAGAATTAAATAAATTATGTTTTTCCTGTATATTTTTAATATATATATATATATATATATATATATATATATATATATATATAAAACTTAATATAAATTAATATTTTCCCATTGTATTATTTTTATTTTTGTTATCCTCATTTCTAATCTTTATTTTTAGGAGATTGGATGTATTTTGATTTATGAATCAAATTACAGAAGGCAATTAAGAAAATTATGCTTTTCAGAAATAAATTAGTATCCATATATTTTGGGGTTTTCCCATGCTTTTTTTTTTTACTTTATCTAAACTTTAAAAATGTTATATAATGGCTGCTTACATTCTATATAATGAGATTTACTCATAAATTACTAAGAAAGATTTATCACAAAAGTATATACTTATTTGATTCTTCATTACAAATAAAATATATTATGGTCATATTCATTTTGTATCTGAATATTGACATTTTAATGAACCTGTTTTTAAAATTGTAGGTAAACATTTTAAAACTTCTTTTAAATATACTGCATAAATGTAGACTTTTTCCTACAGCTGATTTGTTTTACAATAAAAACAATCTCAGAATAGTTCTAAAAATTATATTATACAAATATTTAGGAATTAGATTTAAATGGATGTAAATTTAAAGAAATTGCAAGAAATAAAAAAAGATAACTTTTATATAAAACAAACTTTTTCATTTATTTATGAGTTTCAGATTACTTCTAGAAAAACTTATTTACAAATTTAATAAATGAATTGTCATTTTAGAAGTTTAGGCTAGTCATATAATTGAATATAGGAAATACAGTTAAACATAAGAGTTACATAGTGGTATAAAATCACTTTTTTGCTTAAGTTTTTATTTTGTCTGCAGAAAAGGAAAATAGTAATTCCTATAATTTGAAAACAGAATTTATTAATTTTTTCAGTAAAAAAGATAATATAAATTGAAAATTATGGAGTTCACTAAATATTGATAAGTCCTTTTGACAAATTATATTTGATAATTTTTTTTTTTTATCTAGGTCAACATTTTGCTTTCTTCTTTAAGAGTGCAATTTTAAAATAAAATTTAAACAATATATGTAAATTTAATCTCTACAAAAATTTTCTGAGTAGTCTCATATTATTTCCTGTCCATAGTAGATATCTTGCTGATTGATTCAATTATAAGTTTTAAAACTGACCTGCACTAGCGATAATAAATTATTATGCTTCAATGATATTGATATAATGATGCACTCCATAATTTTAACTTAATACAGGGCAATCAATTGAGTGCAACTTTTATTTGATCATTAGAATTCTTCTTCTTTAATATAAGAATAACAGTAGCTTTTAACCAAATAGTGTATACACTGCTATCCTAGCTTCTGTCTAGGAGTTCAAGAAGAGTCAAGTGAGCTATAAGTCTCATATTTTACAAAAAGCTGTAACGGGTGTTTTACCATCCTAATCTATTTGGCACTACTCATGTATTTTATTATTTTACCTCTTGGGATCCATTTTTTTACTTTAGAATTCACTTTATAGTCCGGTATTGTCAGTTAACAGATATTGGCATGACTAATTTTAGTTACAACTTTCATTTTTACACATTCTTATTGATGCTTAATCTTTTATATTCTTATATTATATTTCTTATATTCTCACATCATATTGACTTTTTCTCCCATCTCTTATTCATACTTTGTATTAGATCATTTTCTTTTGTGGTATTATAATTTTTCGTTTTGGATCTAACAAAACAGGATGAAAGTGATTAGAGATTGAAATTAGAATTCTCAAATCACTCGTCAATTTGAGAGTCTTTTCTTTTTCTGATAATTAAAATTCAGTTTTAAAGTAATATGCTGAAAACAAAAATTGAATTTCTCTAAAGAGATCAAAATTGTTTATTGTGCCATTGAAAAGTTATAGAGAAGATGTTTTTGATAATTATAATTTATTCTAGCTATCAGGATGTATGCATTATTGCCAGCTACAAATTCTTGAGACAACTTAATTTTTAAATTCATTCAACAGTTTTGTAATTATCACTTCACTTTTTCTATTATAAATATTTATTAGATTTTTTTTCTTCAGTCCCATTATTTGATTATTTTGTGTGTAAATATTTTAGAAAATTATTTTTTTACTATATTCATTAAGAAATTTAGAGGAATTTTCTACCCAATGCAATGGAATGTTGGTAATGGATTATATTGTTTTATGCTCTAAACACCCTTTTATATCAGCCCTTATTTTTAATAGGTGTAGTACATTTTGCTCTGTGTATGGTTGTAACTCAAGGAAGAAATATATGCCACATATTTTTCTAATAAAGGAATGTTAATTTATTATTTACTTTTTTTTTATTATACACCCTTTAATGTTTAATGCATTTAAAAGAAATATGTAGATATCCTATTTCTATTTTAAATTTAGATACAAAGCTTCTATTTTATATTAAGTGATGTACTTAATCTAGTAACTTTAATATACAATATTTTCATAGAGTTGTGTATACATTATGTGTCTGATTAAGTTCCCCCCCCCTTTTTTTATCTGTTTTAGTTATAGTCAAGCACCTCCTGGTTTAATTAAAGAAGAGGAAGAACATCCTGAAGATTGCATACCTGATTTACCTGAAAATAAAGAAGCTAGAGAATTTTTATCTAAGGCACCATCAAAAGGATTATGGATGCCATTAGGAAAAGAAGTCAAAGTTATGAAATGTAAGAAAAATCATTTTCTATAACGTAATTCATGTATTCTTATAGCAAACTTTATAAAAGCTCAAAATTTACAATATTCATATTTTAAAACTCAAAATTAACAAAAGTGTAGATATTTAACAGATTTTTCTGTTTGTTTTTCCTACATCTGTATGCAGTTTAATGGATTGATTCTTTTTATTACAATACTCCTTAAAATCATCCTGTTTATTATGTTAACAATCTTTACACTTCAATATTTTTATATATTATTACCTAATAATCTATTAATGAGGGGGAGTCTTTTTATTATCAAATTAGTTGATTAAAATGTTATATGAATTTTGAAAGTTAAAATTATATAATATACAGTATTCTTAAATAAATTCAATAATTATGAATTTATTTAATATGACAGGTTGGCGCTGTAAAACATATGGTCACAGAACAGGAGATAGAGAATGTCCTTTATTTGTTACGGGAAATGCTGAAATAGAAAAATTTCGTTATGTAAGTTTGTTTTATGTTTCTTAACAAAAAATTATTTTTTAAATGATCTTGAAATTTTTGAGATTTTAATGTTTTTTAAATATTTATTCCTATATTTGTTTAAATTTACAAAATGTAAGTGAGAATGATACAATTAACTATTTTATTAGCTTTATTTATTATTCAAAGTTTCATTGATCAAATATTATCCTTTTACAATTTTTTTATCCTTTCTTGTAGTGTTAATTTAATTACATTAAAAGTAAATGCTATTTTTTAGACAAAAATACTTTTGGGCTTTTTTAATAATTTTTGTTTAGTTAATTTATATTTATTTAGTCAACTGTTTTTAATATTAGTCTTTTTGAATATAAACTTCTTATTTTAAAAATTACCATTTGTGCATTGTCACTTTCTACTCTTGAATGAAATTGATGTTGAATTGTAAAATATGTGTTTGTTGTACTTCAGTTAATGCAAAGAAAGTTCATATAGGATGAGAAAAAAATATTTTTCATTCTCAGAATTTTTTCACAATTGAATTTGTCATCAAATTTTATTAAGTCTATACACCAATGAATCTGTCATCAAATTTCTTTGCTATAGTTGCTTTCAGCTAACATGGAAAAGAATGCAAATTTGTTGAAAAATTTGCAAGTTTTCCTTCTAAAATTTCTGTGAAGCAATTTTAACTTTTTGCCCTATTCTTACCATTTAGCAATTATATTTAATTTGGAATTCATTCATGTTCATTTTGTTTGTTACTTTTACTATATTTTTTTCATTAAATTATGCTTATTAACATATTTAAAAAATTATCATTGATCTGAATTCAGTAGTTATAAAATTAAAATTGTGCAAGCCTAAAATATCTCAAATATTTAAATGGGAAATGATCATATTTATATAATTTTAATACATAGAAGATTTTGATTGTTAAGATTTTAATACTATCAGTTTCAATACTTTTAACATAGTCTCAGTATATTTTAAATATATAATTTTTTTTAAATTTTAAGTTGATACTTTAATTAATATGTTGATATTAATTTCTAGTTTGCATATAAAATTAATTATAGATTTTTGTAAAAAAGTTAATCTTTTAAAATTTTTATTTTAGAACCATTTTGAATTTTTTGACTATGTGTAAAAATAGCATGCTTAAAGCAGTTTCATTTCATATGTTTTACTTTAATCTACATTTTGTACTTCATTATGTTAAGTTATTAATTGTGGATTGTATTATATATTTGGAACATAATGTTTTATATTTTTCCAATGCTAGGTACATGAAGATCCTATGCATAATTTTATAACAGAAAAGCGAAAAGCAGAAAAATTAGAAAGGTATTTTATTAAGTTTTTTTTTAAAAAAATAGTAAATATTATCAATTATATAAATTTTTTAAATATTGATGTGTTTTATTAAATTGCAGTAAAGAAACTGAAATACATGTAATAACAAAGTGTATGTACATATTATTTCAATTGTTTAAATTTATTTTTAAGTAAAAATAAAGAAAATTGTCATCTTATAACAAATCTGATAATTATCTTTCGCTTACACTATTTATATCAAGCAGATGTAGATATATGTAAGGATAGTTTTATTTCTGCTAGAAATTATATCATTTATTAAAAAGTAAAATTTCAAAAATAAATTATTTCACAGCGAAAGTATTTCATTTTAATCCAAGTTTTTTGTTACATTTGATTTATTGTTTACATAAGTAAGAATAATTTTACATCTACAATATATTTTGTTGTACAATTTTGTAATGTTTGTAAATAAATTTTATTTTAAAAAAACTGGAATGAAGGTATCAGTGATAGAATAATTTATGTTATACAAAGTTATTTTTGTATAATTGATTGCTTTTATTTGGATTTTAGAGTTAAACAATTACAAGCACTTCTAGCTTCTACAGATAGTTCATCAACTGATTCTTCAGATTCTGATGAAAGTGAAAAACGCAAAAGAAAGAAGAAAAAATCACATCATAAACATAAGAAGAGAAAAAAACATAAGCGATAAATTTTTTATTTATCAGTATTTAATTAGTTTGAAACTAATTATTTTGTTGTGATGTAAAGTGTCAAAATTTGTGTTGCAAGATTTAAACTGTTAGAAAAACCAAAAAAATCCATGTCTTTGTTGTGTCTATTTTTAAATTATTGTTCAGTGTAATATGCCATGTTTTTAAGTTTTGTAAATAAAATGTTTGCATAATAAATATCAGTTGACATTTCTAAATCAAAGTGTAACTACCAAAATTTAATTGGAAATGTTTACTTTAATGATCTCCATTGTAATGAATTATTGAATATAATGACTTCAATGCCATGACAAAATTTACCATATCATAAATAAAGTTAGATATATTTAGTATAATCATATATTCTCCAGATACAATGTTATGTGATAGAAGTTCATCTGAATATACTTTACATTAGAATACAATGAATAATTGGAATTAAATATTGAATTTATAATGGAATTTCCCAATGTCATAAGTAAAGATTGATTTAACATAATTATAGCTTCTTGTTGGTCCTTTAAAAATGTATATTTTTTAAAATGATTTTCTTATAAATATGGAGTCTTTTAGTTTTATTTATGCTAAGATTTAATAATGTGAATGATGACATAATAAAGTTATAATTTAAGCAATGCCATTTTGATAGAAAATATACTTATTGTTGGATACAAAAAATTCTTTGTCTTGAATCTCCAAGTAACTGATTGGCGCAGCTTGTCTTTTTTGGACCTTGCGCCATAAAACCCAACCAACCAACTCCAAGTAATTGAGAATTCATTAATATTGCTATAATCAAAATACATCACTAGGCTTTTAATTCTAATCTTCTAATTGTATGAACTTCAAGTGAAAAAGTCATTAGTTCTATGAAAGTAGCCTAACAGTTTCAGAAATGAAACTGATATTAAAAAATCTAAAATATTCATGATAATTGAAAATATGAAAAAATTATATATTAATAATATCAGGATATGATGATGGTATTTTTCAATAAAGTAGTACTATAAAAAATGATGTACTATGCACATTAGCAATAATTCTTATCGACTAAACTCTAAAATTTTTTGTTTTAAAGTATTAAAAATTTAAATGTTTTTACTGAAAATACCAAGTACACTATTATGATTAAAGAAGTGAAAAATTGAAGTCAATTTAATAAATTATAAGTGTATTTTGATTAATTTACATGTTCAGCTTATGATATTTTTTCTCTATATTCTTTGTTAAGGTGTGCTAAACTGCCAGTTAAATTGTTAGTATTCTGACCTTCAATTCAGCATTTTGTGGTTCTGTTATTATTAACTTTGATATTTATAGTGACTCAAATCCACTTAGAACTGTAAGTTTTGGACAAATTAGTTTTCATGTGCAAAAAGGGAACATAGAGAACCAATTAAAATTTGAGATGGTGGGATTCTATTAAATTTAATAGAGGCTCATTTTTACCAGTTCTATGATTTGTTAAAAATGTTTTTATATTGAAAACTCCAAAATAGAAAAATGAATGTTAGATCTCAAAACTATTTTTATTAAACTGCTCTCTATAAAGTAAATATTAATAAAAAATATTTAGTGTTCAGTATACAAGAAATACATCCAAAATAAAATTCAAACTTATAAACAATTTTTACTCTCATTTTATTGTGGCAAAATCAGTTACAGTAATAATTTTTTTTCTATTTCAGAAATTCACATTAAAAGAACATTTTTTCAATACAGGAAAGCATTTTACTATTGTTTTTCTCAGAAAGTACCTTAATCTCGTTTCCCATTAATTTAATCACCCAATAGTTCAAATGTACAAATTACATCTGAATCCACATTAGAAAAATCCGAAATAAAATTTTTTTCAGCAATGGAATTTCTTTGTCAAAGTTTATGAATGAATAACTCATTTTCGTTTAAGTCTATATTCTTGCCTTTCTTCAATTTTGGTGGTTTCTGTAATGAAGTTTGCATTTCAAAATGATGTAATTATCATATTTTTTTCATCATCATTCGCAAGCATAGATTCACAAATGTACTGTGCCAAAAATGTCAATTCCATTCGAAGCTATGAGATCACTCCTTGCAAAAACACTTGATGTATGGGCAAACTATTGATGCATGGGCTACAAAATGGAAACTAAATTAGGTAAGCGAGAAATTAACTAGAATTGCTTTCAAAAATATTCAAAATTTCAACATAACCAGTGCAGTTATTTATCCATAGTTCGAAAGCTTAACGATTCTCTAAAAAAAATGTCGATCCAAGTTTTTCAGCCATCAGTATTTTGATTATTGCTATAACTATGTGAAGAATACTTACAGAATTGTTGGCTTTTGAGAGAGAAATTTTGGCAACACTAGGCCAAAGTGAAAATATGTGGTAAAATAAACTTGCAAATAAGTATTCAAAATTTTCAATAAGGGGAAATATATATTTTATATAAAAAAATAATTCCATTTTGTATGAAAATTAGTGTATTTTATTATTTAAAAACTGGTTTTAAATTTACTCTCAGAAATTCATATTTCATCAGTATTATCATTAAAACACTTGGAGTATTGAGGACTGATCTTGTAATTTCTTTTTAACCAATGAACATATATTTGAGAGCAAGTTAATAAAATTTTGTACATTGTTTGGAACGTGGGAGAATACCATTTATATTTTTACAAAATAGAATCTCTATACAATTGAATAAATTAAACTTTTAACATGAAAAACGTGTACAATTTTACATATACAATGTAAAATTGTACATGTATTTCATAACATAGTGTTCTGTTATTTTATTATGATCATTTTCATTTTAAATTGATTTCACTTGATTCTTATCAAAATTTATAAATTCAGAAGAAAAAAACAACCAAGCTTAATTGGTAACATGCCAAGCTTAATTTCTAATTAAGTTCACTGAAATGAAACAGTGTGAGAGCAATTTTGATTTCACTTAGCAATTAAGACTTTTGAAAATTTTTTTTAACAATAATCTAATTCAAAACATTATAATATACATACACACATTTTTGTGTGCTTTTTACAAAAATACATTCTTACTCCAGATTTATATTTTTTTCATTAATCATAATGAATTTTGTTGTATATAATTATAAAACCGTTTTTAATAGACCTTAAATTTTATCAAAAAGTTGATAACACTATTTTTTTCAATACTGCATTTTTTGGATATACAATATAATATGTAGAGAAAATTTTTCTCTGATCTATATTGTTTGCCAATATTCAAGCTATTGTAAAAAGTGAACTCTAAGCTAAAACGGTTTTGGCACTTTAAATTTACTAGTTTCACTACTTTAGAGTTTCTCTTCGTCATACAGAATGTTATCCAAAATCTATTACATTTTTGCACTTCATTCCTTCCAAATATATTATTTCTGTAATACTTTTGTATAAGTTGAGATTATAAAATAATATTTACTTAATATTTTTAATTTCATTTAAACGCTTAGTTGTAGTTGCGATGAAATTACAATATTCCTTTAAGTATTCCAGTATTCTTTCAACAAAAGTGAGTAAATATTAAGATGTTCATTCTTTAACCGTTTGAGTG
>JAPDSC010076844.1:22142-37735 GCA_026290005.1 Latrodectus geometricus | reverse complement strand
ATATATATATATATATATATATATATATATATATATATATATATATAAATCAGTAATAATCGGAGAAACAACGAACTGAGTGAGATTCACATCAGCTGTTTACTTATACAATACACCTACTTATAATTTATATAAATGTTTTCCCATTAACTTTCTGCTTACAACTATACCTTCAATAGTATATACATCCTTTTTATTTTTTTAACAATAGAAAATGTATAATCGCCTTATAAAAGATCAGACTTGTGAGATTAACTTTCTATTTTATACTTAAGGTGAAACGCTTTCCAATGCATTAAATGCCAAGGCAAATGATTTTTTGCATAAAAAAACTTTGTTTCATTTGATTCAGACTCTTTTCTTTCACATGTTTAATGCAATTCACTAATAAATGAAACTTTTAAATCTTAAAATTTTTAATTTTGTTATTTGTTGAAGGTCTTGGAAGTAATTGAAAAATAAGAAATGCATTGTTAAATTTATATGTTTAAGCTATTGCAAATTTTCTTAAAATTTTTAAATTTAAAAAAAGAATTTCATAGTTCACAGAATAGCATTGAAATTTTATAATCATATCGAATTTTAAGAAATTATATGATGAATTTGAGTTTACACTTAAATTTCGCATAAAATGAAGAATTATAAATATGCAATATATTAATAAACGTTTGAGGAATTGTTGCTTATGAATTGAAAGCTATTGAGTTATAGCAGCCTTTTCTTGACTTTAATAACTCTTCGAAAGACATTTTTGAACTGCCATCGCAAAACTCCTTCAGGAAATATTTGAATTTAAAAGTATTTAAAAATATGCTATATGAAATTAAGTTTGATGCTAAAATTTTCTTCTGAAATTCATAATTACATAATATACTTATGTATGCAAAGAATATTGAAGAGTAAAAATGCATCAATTTTTCGTGCATTTTTCCTTATCAAATTCTGGAAATTCAAAAATATGGTTTTTCGAAAAATATGGTTTTTCGTATAAGTAAAATATGGTTTTTCGAATTTTAATTTTTAAATAGTTTATATATAAAAATTTCAAATAAGATTATAATAGAATATTTCAAAATAATATTTATTTTTTATCTTCACCAGACAAGAAACATAAAATTTTTATTTATATATTAGAAATGTTTAATTTAAGAAATGCGTAATTAAAATGATTTGAAAGTAAATTTAAAATAGAGCTAGTTGTAAAACACTTTTGTTTCTATATGTACGATTGAAATATTTTATAATATTAAACTATTGAAAAACAAAGACTGAAAACTTATAAAAATCACATATATTTGTCATTATATTTCATTTAATGAAATGCATGAGTGTATGTAATAAATGCATGAAATATTTTACTGTCAAGAACATTTTTTTAATAATAATACCACTTTCATTTCAAAGAGTGATAGCATTTCCTTTTTCCGACGTTTTGTAAAATAATGCCATTTAAGTTTCTCTTTCAAATCATATAAGTTGAGAAAAATCCGTTAGTTGAGAGTTATTTAACTTATATGAAATTAGTGTTTTACTAACTAAAGATAAAATCTTAACGAAGATATTGCTATGTATAGGTGTTTTAAAATACTTTATCCTTATTTATAAGTAGAAACTAAAAATATATCCGAATTTTGATTACAACTTATGCCACCAACTTATTAATTTTATGCATAGTAAAAAGAATTGAACTTCTTCCATATATTTAAATAAATTTTAATTTGATACATAAGTCTATGTTTTTTATTATTATTTTTTGAATAAATCAAATTTCTAATGATAAGCTTTGTTCATTTTTTTATTTCTATTTATGTATTTTTCCTTTTATTGAATTATATATTTTATTGTTAACTAATTTATTTATTTAGCATTCTGTCAGAACATTAAAGGAAGATATTCTGTTACAAGGAAGATTTTATGAGAAGAAGACATAAAAGCATCTCCATTGAATTATAAGAAAGAATGTACAAAGAGAAAATACTTATGAAATGTATCAAAGCTGAAAAAAATGTAGAAATATGAGAGATAATATCTCAAAAATATATTGATTGTCTGGTAAACTTATTCAATTAATTGATTATAAATATTATGTTGTTTAACTCAGGATTGCCAATTAGCAGTTTTAAAATATCTTTCTTAATTTCAGGAAAATAAAGAAAATACATTCCTATAAATTTAATATTCTAAATTGTTTTGAGTATATTTTATTTTAAATCTCTTGTAATCATTTTTATTTCAATGATGGCTAAAGAATTTTGATGAATTTTACTCTCGGAAAATTTTTAAATATACTTGCCATAAAACTATCAAACAAACAATCAAATTTTAAATGTAACTAGATTTATTTTTAAAATACTTTACGCACATTATCAATAGATTTACAAAACGAAAATTGCATTCTGCTTAAGATTTTTTCACTCATTTTAAAATATATACATTAATTTCACATTTAATGAATGATGTGGCTAAAAACTTCAATTAGCGGAAAAAGTCATTTTTATTTTAGTATGACTGATAGCTTAAAATCACGAAAATCATCTCCATTTTTAAATGGAAGACAACTATTACTATTTGCATAATATATCATACTGATTAATTTCAAACTTAAAATCACCCATTATGTAATACACGTTATTTTACAGGTACTCATATCTTCTATTTTAAGTAATCAACTTTGCACTTGTGAATTTTTGAACAATGAATTTTTTAATTGTTGCTAACAGTTCAGTATAAGAAGTTAACGTACTTACACTGGTTGTGTCTGAATATTATTAAATTGAAAATACACATTCAAATACGAAAAAAAAATTAATTTTATAAAAATTATTTTTTAGGAGTATACTCTTTACTTAAAAAAGATTAATATCTCTAACTCACGCAAACCACTTTTTTGATAAGGCAACAATTACTATTTACATATTTTAACGTGGTCTTCCCCACAGAATAATTTTGATAATGTGTTTTTAAACCAGGAAATGCAACATACTGTCATGCAGATTATTTTACAGATACTCTTTATTATTAATTCAGTTACATTATTAAATTTTGGGGTGAATTTTTGAATTTATTATGTTATGAATTATTCATTTTTATAGAAATTAAGCTTAAGTAGTCAGAATGCTCATATCTCTTATATATAAACATTATTAGTTTAAAAAGTTTAACTGGCCGAAAATGTAATCACTGTGTCTGATAAAAAAGGAAATTTGACAACTGATAAAAATAAATACCTTTTTCATAATGATTAGTGATAAGTTTCCCATAAAATAAGACAATAAATGGGCAACTTTGTGTACCGACAATATTTAGTTACAATTACAAAATATTCTGATTAACTAGAAAGAAATTCTGTTCTAGTAACAGATTTTCAACTACGCCTTATGTGAAAAATATGACATTGTGAAGCTTTATTATTTACTCTCTGTATAATCAATGTTTTTCATATCTTTTTTCAAATTGATATAGTGTTTTTGCAGCAAGCTTTCTGTGGCAAACATTAAAGAAAATACCAACCTATCATCTTAATCCTTTTACAATACGGAGAACAGGAATTAATATGAAAATTCTTTTGATGTTTTTCTCTGATACTATAAAATACAATGTAAGTACCTCTGCAGAAAAGAATTTAAATAAACATCAAAAATACATTTCTATGATTAAGCATGATAAAATAATTACCTTTTTCTTTTTCACTTTCCACATTTTTTTTTCTTATAACAATAGTCTTCACGAAATAGTTAACTAAAATTGGACTGAAATTTTACTTTCATATAATCTAATTCTCTGGAAAGATTTTGTCAAACAAATTGAAATCAACTCGATATTATTTTACAAGCCATTTAATATTTTACTCTCCCGTAATTGATTCAGAAATTATTTTACAAATATCATCTTTAATACAGTTTTTTTAAATAGCACTTAATTCTGTAATGTGTAGACACCTAAAAGCTTAAAATATGAAAAAAAATATTTATTATTTCTATTTATTATACAGTATATGTATGCATACACGAAAATATATTTCTCTCACTCTATATTGCTGAATTGGCTAATAGTGGATCCAATACACACTTTGAAAACATTAATTATCAACTATAAATTCTTACACAGATATCATTTATTTATCTTCGAGTAATTCATATCAATTGTTTTGAGTAAGGAAAATTTAAGAACTTTAACAGATTTTTACTTTCTATTTTTTATCCAATTAATATTATTAAAAAATACTCTTCAAGATATATAAAAATTACTTTCGCGTAATCAAGAAAATTAAAATTTTTCATTAAAAGAATTTACAAAGTTATTAATTTAAATAAGTAAAGAAATTAATTTATTATAAAAAATGTAAAGAAATAATTTTTAGTGGAATTGGGTATTTATGAACTGCTCGTAAAACTTCTGAAACTGTAAGCATCCTTTTTTATGAAATGAATCACTGTATTTAAAACAACAACTGTATTATAAACAACAACATTTTTATGTTTATAATGTTTCATTAAATGTTACTAAATTTATATTATTTTATAAATTTCATTTTTAAATTATTGGCATTCACTCAATAGAGCTTAAAGAAATATAAAATGCTCTTACTGTGAAAAAGGGAAGAACATTCATGTTTCATTTCATTTTTTATGGAAATCTGAAGAAGGAATTAATATTTCATTTTTCCTCGATTTTCTTTTTTCCTTAAAAATAATACAAAAGATTAAGACTTATCAAACACACATTAAATAAATTAAAATACTTTCATAAGAATATCAATTTAATAATAAATAAAAATTGCCAAAATATCTAATTTATTTTAGATTTAAGGAAAAATAAAATAAAATATATGCATGAAACTCCATTTGAAGTATTTAATAACTTCTTTGCGAGTGACATTTTCAAATTTTAGATTAATTCTTTTTATATTAAATATTTACACTATCCCACTAATACCTTTCTTATACTATTTTTAGGATTGTTTTATATTTTTTATTATTTATTTTTAGGATGTGTCTATTTTTAGAATTATTTATTTTTACAAATACATTTCTTAAATTAAAATAATGGATTTAAATATTTCATTTCATTATATTTGAAAAATATTACTTTATTTTTCAAATATAAATAAATCTTCATAAGTTAATAGTGTATCTTTTATATTTCTGCATTTTTAAACTTTTTGAAATATTTAAATTAAAAATAAAATTAGTAAATAAATTTATTGGCTGTACAAATATTTTAGATTTATAATATGAATTTACTTAAGCAATGTAATCATTAATAACAATGGTAGAAATATTTTAGCTACATAAAACGTTGATGAAAAGATTTCATATAATAAGTACATAGTTCGAAGAAACTGATGGAATTTATAAATGTAATTAATTTTTCTGCTTTAGGGTGGTATATTTAATCATATATTTATAAAAAATATAAGAAGGCAAAATTATTCTTTAATTACATTAATTAATTTATTTTTTTCAATAGTTCTTTTATTGCTCACCATTTAACAGCAATTTATTACTAGTAACTTTCGTTCATAAATTTTTTTATAATATATTATGAGCTTTACTTTATGAAGCGAAACTAAGTTTATTGAAAGTTATTTTTAAATACATCTTTGTAATAGCTTTGGAATTCGATAAATAAAATCGTGGATTTAATTTTATAATTTAAAGTATAACCATTTTTTTAATTTTAAATAATGCAGGAAATAATATGAAAACATTTTTTCTGTTCTACTCAAATTTGAATACATATCCAGACCATTAGCTATTAGAATTTTCCAAAAGTACTCCTTGAAAGAAGTTGCGCAATCGATTGAAAAAGCAAAACTACATGCAATTCCATAAATTTTTAAATCTAAAAAAATACTTACAGAATAAGTTTAACATGCATTTATTACCATTTACATTTAAATTCAAATAATGGTTGTTGTTTTGTAGTGTTAGAAAAAATTACTTTTACACTTATGAACATATAAGTAATAGTTTTGATTTTTTCATTATATAATGCCTCATACACTGTTTAATGAATTTGATTTTACACATACTAAACTTTCATTATTTATATTACTTTAATTTTTACTTGTAATGAAAGTTTAACTTGTAATAATAAATTACAAGTTAAACTTTTTCAAATTTTTATTACATGCAATAAATTTAAGAAAAAAAAATAACTTCCTTTTATCTGGACTACAATTAAAATAAAAATTGTTATTAATTACTATAATTACATTCTCAAAATTTAAAAATAAATGCTTAAATTTTTAAATAATTATAATAATTTATATAAATGAACAGGATAGAAAAATTTAAAATAATGAATAAAAGAAAATATTTCATTAATTCAAACTAAGATAATCTCATAATATTTTTATCAATTTAATTATATCATAAATTTCATTATCAGTAGAGTCAGTATTTTATAGAAGCATTATCCTTTCGTTTCTTGCACAATATTATAAAAAATTGTGATATGAAACATTTAACTAAAAATGATATTTTGAGTGAAATTTTCAAATAATTACCTAACTTATGAAAATCCTCTTGGTCTTTAGGAATGAACTAAAAAAATTCAAAAATAATTATATTAAAATGAAAATAAGGAAAATATATCTGCATAAATTTAAAAACTTGTTTGTTGTAAAATGTTTGATAAGTCAGAGGTAATTATAAAGATTTTACTACTTCTAAGTATTGTACGTAAATATTTATTAGCTTATTTAAAGAAAATTTAGTTAATTTCATTTAATTAATAGTTAAGTTAGTAACTAAGTTCATCGTAGACAGTCCAAAAGAATGCTTAGCATTTACAATACACTTCTCTAACCTAATATGAGAAATAATTAAAACTGATATCAATCTAATCTCTTTTATAATAAAGTTATTTATTTCACACATGATATAAAAATTAACATATTTTATTATTTTTTTATAAAAAGGCAATCATGTATTATTCAAAAACTTGATCTTAAGATAATACAATTGTATAACATTTTATAAAAGTTGTCGTATAGTTTGATTATTTCTGTAATTTTTATGATTGTAATTGCCATCATAAGTAATCAATTTTATTGTATCTTAACTGTATATTATAAAGCTTTTATAAGCTAAAGTTCAAATATTATTAAAATTGTAACTTCTCTCGGTACTTAAAATAGAAGAACTGATAATGATCGCCCAAGAGTCACAGAATGTTTGATGAATCAAATTTAGCCTTTAGATGCGATCCGTAGAAGAACGGAGTATAATCAACCAAGATTCACAGAAACTTTTGAGGATTTAATTTACAGAGTACATTTATTGAAGAATGTGTGAAAAAAATGTGACAAATTACATCCGAGACATAAAGCCCAGGGAATATTTTTAGGATGTCCTAGAAAAAAAATTATACATGCCAAAAATCCTTCCTAAAACTATCCAGTACTTATAATAGTGTTTTGGAAGAATGGAAATTACTATATCAATTATTGATAAATAGTCTCGTTAAAAATGTGTGACCTTATGCTGACTGTTATTCTTGTACAATTGTAAAGGGTATACATATTTTAAATTAGAGGAAGAAAAATAAAGACAGGTATTAAGAAGGGGTAATAAAAATGTGTCACATCATGCATCCTATTTTGACCAATGTAAATCTCATTTTCTACGCAGTCTACATTAAACTCATATGAAAATAGTTTTGGTACAACTCTGTTTCTTGCAGCATAAGATATTAATGTAGTAAAATTATCTAAACTAAATCCATTTTTGTCAAAAAATTCTCTTTTTAATTTTTTAATATAAATCTTGTTCGACATTATATCTCAATATAAGCACCATGTGCGAGTTTTGCAATTTAAAAAAATCTCTCTTTATTATGATAGTTCAAAATTATGCCATTTTACTAATGACTTGATGCTGCATTATAATGAACACATTACAAATAATAATGATATAAGTAATATTATTATTTGACCAAATACAAGCTTAAACATATTTGATAATACATAAATTGACATTATATTTCTAAATTTATGATGGATTGTGTCCAATACAAAATTGCTTCTAGTAAAGTTTTGCCAAAGTAATTTATAGAAAATAAAATAGACCAATTTGAAAGAGCTCAAAAAATTTTAATTAAAAAAAACAAACTTCAAATTCATTGAAAAATAGCAAGTAATTTATAAACGCAGAATTAATAAGTAATTTATTTCATGTAAAAGGAGGAACTTTAAATTCCTTTATAATAAAAATAATTTCATTTCCTTATCACTAAATAATAATTCAAAGATTAGTATTTCAAGAATGCATCTAAATTTTCTTGACAGTGTTTAAAGATAAGAACTTATAATCACTTATAGGCTTTTATCTTTAATTACTATCACTATAATTTCATATGCTTTTACTTACAGTTCTGTTACTAAGACCTATTAAAAAGAAAAGCGTCATTTTTAGTTGAGATATTAACAGAAAAAAATTAACTTAAAAATAAAATGAGCAAAAATTGATTTTCTAATCTCAAATAAAAACAAATGCATTTACGGAATAAATTTATTTTAAAATTTAATAGTGAAATAGAAAATTATCTTTTCTTAATTAAATCTTATAAATAACAAATTTTAAAATCGAAACTTTGATTACTTCTATTTCACCCTCTCTCTTTTATATCATTTTGGATATATTTTACTTAATTATGTTTTCAAAACCTTTAAAAATACTTAAATAATAAAACTTTATTTAAATAAGTTATGAACCTGATACCAAAGCTGTGAATTTAAAATAATAAAATCAAAAATTAAATTGATGTCTGCTTTTGAAATAAGTAAATAGAGTTTTAAAAAAATGATTATTATCTTATTAAATCTCATGGAAATCATTATATAACTTTTAAAATATTTTTATTTGCTTAAAAAGGCGATTATTTTCTCCACTTTGTTCCGGTGTTAATGAACTCTTTTCAAATTCTTAGGAAGTTGACATTATAATTTCTTGTCTATACCGCATTATTTCTATGTAAATGTATAATACAGTGAAATCATAAAAATTTCATTTTGATAAGCATTTTCTTTAATTTAAATTTTATCGGAAATTTAATCTTGTTTGCATGTTTTCCCTTTTCTGTAATAATTTGCTGTGTTCATTTTCAAAAGGTAATTTTTAATTACAGCAGTATAATAATGTATATCACAAAATAGGAAATAGTATTTAATTCAAAATATTTTTTTATTTCCAACAGTTTTATATAATTTATAGAGTTATCAGATCATTTTCTTCTTTATGAAGTCCCATAGTTTTGTCATTTGATGTCCTAATGACTAATAATTCTCTCTAAAATATAACTGTAATATTTTTATTAGTTCAATCTTTTATTTTTATTGAAAAAATAATTGTGCATGCTTGAAAACATTTCTTAAAAACAGATAGTGTTTTCATTATGCGTTAATGGTGCACATCAAATCACTGGTTTACTAAATGTTAAAAAAAATTCCTTTCGTGTTTATTTCAATATGAAAGAATACATTCATTAGATTATAGCACTTTTTTCGAATTTTGCTGATAGCATCATTTTATTAATTGATTTATCAACATCTAGAAACTCCATGTTATTTACTTTTTATTTAAAATATATGAAAAATAGAATCAATCTACGGCCTTTTGTGTAATTTAAAGTTTTGGTTGCTATTATTTGTTCAGCGCAATAAGGTTCTTGTCTTAAGCATGATATTATAATAATAAGTTCGTCTTATGCATAATATAATTTTAACTACTTATAATTATAATAACTATAGCTTATATATTTTTATTATATGTTATATAATAAATTATAATATCTATAATTACGTAGTCTTGGATTATCTTGCTGATTAGATCTTCTTGGCTTTTTTAGAACTTTAGCATTAAAAGATATTTAATGTGTTATTAATGAAGAGAATAATTTTTAAAATGATGAAATGTCTTTTAAATGTAAATAAATTATTTCAGTTATGACTTGAATTGTGAATCATAGTAAATATGACAGCTACAGAAAAGTACATGCAAGGTGCGTCAAGGTAGCTTTATTTCGTAATGCTATAATACAAGAAGTATAAAGGATATATTTCACTAATAGGAAGATTCTAATAAAGCGCAGATACTGATAAACGTAGGAGTATTTATGATTCTTTTTAAAAACTCACCATAACTATTTTTAAATTTCTTGAATCAATGAAATCAATGACACTTTAAGCAGGAAAACATTAAATTTAATATTGATCACACACCCATTGGCGCTTTAAAGTTTTCTTCAAATTAATTGCTGATGAAATGTTTCCTTAGATGTTTTATTTCAGTTACAAAATGCAAAAACTTTAGTATTCAATTTCAAACAATAAATGTATAAACATATATTACCCAGATTATAATACATTATATTCAGGTATAGTTAAAAATAGAAAAACGGAAAACATAATAATACTTTTCAAAGTTTACATAAAATTCTTAGACTAATATGATAAATAGGAACTCTTTATTATATTACTCAAGAAAACTTTATTATCTTAAAAATATTGATTAATATAATGATTTATAACATACAAGCTAATACTTTGTTTGAGTAGTAGGAGTAGAAAGATATTGCAATTTCTTTAAATTTTGTAAGATGAGTTGCATATTTAAAAATCTGAGCATATTCGAAGATATATATGTTACCGTGAAAGACCGAAATCAGAGAATGTCGACATTCACCGGTGAATGTCAACACATACCAAAAACGTTGGTGGAAGACCGTACAACTGATTACATTTCTTGCACTTTCGGACCATCGCCGGTATATGTCGACAATCACAGACAAGCTTTGGTGGAATTTGAAAAGATGATTAAAGAGCTCGAAAAGGAGATAACAGAAGGCAACGTCAACAAAGAGGTGCGCCCTAGAGCACGTTGTGTTTTGCTGGAACACAAGGTCAACAGAGAGGCGAAATTCGCTCCCAAATTCTGCTGAGTTGAGCTTATGATGCAAATATTTCTTATACTCTGAAAATCCTCTACACTTCCTCTACTCACCGTGATTGGTCACTTCTCCTTTCTAAGAGAGGCGATAAGTTACGTCACACATGTGACGTTTTTCACGCCTGAAATATTGAGATAAGAAAATGCAAATCTGCACCTCTCCGGATACGGAGAGATGAAACGCATATTCAAGATTCACCATTAGTGCATTGTGGATGTCGACATTTGTCGGTGTAAGTGAGAAATGAGGATATCTAGCAAATATTTCGGACATACACCAAGCGACTACGTGAATGTTGACATTCACCAGCGAATGTCGACATTCTCCAGATTTCGGACTTTCACGGTAACACACACACACATATATATATATATATATATATATATATATATATATATATATATATGTATGTATATATATATATGTTTATTTATTTATTTATGTAATCACATTAATGTGAACCGCCACTAAAATACCAATCACAGAAGGCATGTGGCAGCACAGAGCAGTTGACAGTATATAAAGCGTATGTGCGGTCCATGGAAAGTAGTGAAATCATGGAGGTAATGCAAAGCAGGAGAGATTAATCCTACATCCAAAAGGACATCATCATTGGCTTGCAGGACAAGAGTGGAAGCATTTCCGAAACAGCTAAGTTTGTGAACTGTTCGAGTGATCCCGTGGTAAAAGTATGCAGTTGATGGTAAAATATGACTGTCTAAAATCAACGATGTGGCTTATGTGGTGCCCCAAGGGTAACACATGAGAGTGTTTAACGAAGACGGTGCAGATGCGTGGGTGAATGCTGTGAGTGCAACCGGAGGCTGATGAATCAAGGGGCTATCAATAGTGTCTTCAAATCTACTTTTCAGCTAGTATTGCTGAGTCTGGGCCTCCGAAACAGAGATCTGGTTCATGCACCTATGCTGATTATCGATTATTGGTAATGAAGACTGGAATTTGTCCTGAGTGCCGCATTTGGACTTCCATTGAGTGGAAATAGGCTGAGTTTACTGATGAATCGCATTTTACATTCCATTCGACTCATGGTCGTTAGCGTATACGACGTGATACCTCTGAAAGTAAACACCCAACAAATATTGCCGGAAGTTCCAGGTTGAAGGCGAGAGCTTTATTGTCTAGAGAATATTTTCCCGGCACTCTCTGGGTTCACTCATTATTATCTAAAGTGTGGTGGATCAGTACAAGTAGGAACCTATTCTTGCGAACCATCTCCAGTCCACTTCTACATGCGCATTGTTTTTTTTTTTTCTCAGGATCATAGCATCTAGCAGCAGGACAATGCGAAGTGTCATACAGATATCAGATTACAATGCTTGGTTCAAAGAGCAAGAGGATGAGTTTACAGTTCTCCTTTGTCCATGAAACTCACCTGACTTAAGCTCAAAAAAGGACTATCTCGATCTGGTTGTTCACCACAGGGATCCTAACTCACTTAATTTAGCAAAGTATAATATTCCTTAGCATGTATAATGAAGCAAGTTATATCATATCAGATTTTGAAAGGACATTATATGGTTGCTAGGACCTGCACTATGCGGCAAAATATTGCTCCATGTTTCTCTAATAAAAGTTGCTTATTTAACTTTCTCTTTCAAAAATCTTTATATTTTTCCTTACTAGAACAAAAAAGTAATTTTAACTACACATGAATTACAGTACTGATTTTCTCATAAATACTGACTGTTTTGCATTTAAAAGTGACTTGCATGTGTTTGTATTGTTATTTATACTACAATGATAATAATTCGGGTAAAATACATATCAAATATTTTAGCTCAAATTTTTTGATCAAGGTTTAAAATTAAATTTTAGTTGTGCAAGTATTATTTACAAATAAATGTATTTATTGATAAATAATCAAATGCTTTTCAATTCTTTTGTATGTTTTAAAATTACTAATACTGCTGTTATCTCTGAATTCATTTCACTAGTAAACATTAAAAAAATATAAAGAGAGCTTCAAATTTTGAAATTATGAGCACTTATTTTATAAGGATAGTTAAAATTCATATTCTTGTATGCATATTTTATTATTCTTATTTAATAATTGAATATTTTATTGCTTATAAAAATACAATGTTATATTATTTAATACTCTTTCTTAAATGTTATACTTAATTTTTTATAAGTATATTTAATGTTCAAGATAATTACTTTTAAATATGAAAACATGTATACAAAAAAAATTAAAACAAGATGAATTTTTAAACTCAAAAACTAGGCATTATTAGGAAATATAGACTTTTAATTATTTTGCGTTAACTTTTTCCTGAAAAAAAATAAGCTAGCAATGCATTCATAATATCATTAAGATTGAATACCAAAGAGAAATGAGTATAATAACAGATAATCCTTGATATCTAACCACTGTTAAGATTACATTTTCCATATTATGTACACATACCACTATGAAATGTCTTCCAGTCATCTTTAATTCCCTCAGCGAGCCATTAAATGTCTTCTTTGGATTTATACTTGACCTAGATTCTTGAATAAGATAAGGTAAACAGTGTTTTTCATACTATCTGTCCTTCTGCAATATTATACTTCATTTCATTGGAGGAAACTTAAGCTAGTTTTCTCTTTTCTTTTTTATTCCAACAGCAAACACCAACAAACACACAAAATATGTCCTTGATAAAATATATATTTTTCCACGATATAGAATTTTTATAACCCATGTCTATACTTGATCTACATTTGTTATTTTTAGGAAGAACTGACATTAGGTTGGCTTAATATTTATTTCAAGATTTAAACAAATCTTTAGTTTAAATAAAATTATAGAACGTGAGAAAATTTCTAGATAGGAGTAAAATATTTAAGAATGTACTTCAAGCATTTTGAAAATCAGAAGAATTTTAATACTAATAAGCTGAATATTTTTTTTCGACTAAATACTTTGACATTTGGTGTTATCTTATAATAAAACTTCCTATCAATTAATTATATTTAGATGTTTTTGAATAATATATATACTTATAATAATTTTTTCATATAATATTCTAAATGCCAAACGCAATATTCACGCAATATTCATCCAACCAGATATTTAGTCTTCTTCATTTTGCATATTCATGGTTAAATTTATATAAATTAGATGAGATATAAAATTTTTATTGTTCTCAAAAATAAAGTAGATTTTGCAACAACTAAATTTTGCAGTAACAATTTCAGTTTTACCAAACTATTCCATGGAAAACACTTGATACATTTCCTAGTAGCTTTGACAAACCGAAGCGAATAGTCGAACTGTGTGTGTGTCTAATATATTATAAGGCATTTTAATATTTAAACGTTAATCCTTTCCAGAAGGTACTTTTCAGTGACAGTAGAGAATATCCAACAATCACAAGAGAGAAAACCAAGAATACTCAGAACTAATGACTCTGGCAGACATGTATGCAGAAGAGCAATATCCCTCTTCCAATGTTCATATGTGTTTGAGATTGAACCTTGATTTGATTTTGATGAGATTGAAGATTATTTTGCTCGAAAAAGCTATTTAACTATTGGGTTATGCAAAGCTTATTTAAAATAATTTATTACTATCAGGATTTAAAAAATCTCTGAAAATTTGATTTTCTTGTCTATCCATTTATTATAGACAGAGGCTATTTCAACTTGAATTGAAATGAATTGTGAACCACTATAAGCATCGACAATTCGTAGAATTGGTGGAAATGGAATCCTACGAATTGTTGAACCTTGATTGGCTGAGAAAAGTGTGAAAATCTACTGTTCTCAGTTGATAAAATCAATTAGATGCTAATGGAATTCTTTTCAATAAAGGAAAAGTGATCACACCTCATTAGTTTGAATCCTTTTAATTCCAAAACCAAAATATCATATTTTGGTTTTAATCGATTTCTTCAAGAATGGCTAATGTATTTCTTTATTACTATCAATAGTGACTAAAAAATTCATACGTTGCTATAAGTATTGTGTTATCTTACCAGCAATACCAGTAATGTTTAGACATATGTAAAAAATGTTAATTACTTTGATGCATTTAACAGCGTTGAAAATTTAATTACTGTCAGTATATTAACATAAAATTTCAAAATAATTTATCAAAATACTCATAGTATTCAAAAACAACCCTTATTAAAACAATTTATAAAGTTGTCTAAGCTTTAGATAAAGATGTAACAAAAAGCCTTAACTAATAACTAGTTTAATGTTTCTTTTAAATTACGTTTCATTTCTGCTTAAATCTATTTTACGATTTAACTTAGAAAAAGTTTGCATGTAAGCACTTATTTTCCACATAAACCCGCATAAAATTTATAGTTTGAACTAAAACGCTGAAAAATGGGCACAATTTCGAAACATTTCCGTTGGGATATTTGTGAAATTTCTGTAAATTTCCTTTAGTATTTTTCAAAAGTGGAAAAAGCTTTTTATCCAGATGGGTTATATTATTAAATTTTTTCTCTTCAAAAACATTTCTTAAGATTTATTCGCTTCAGTAATATATATCAAAATTCACTGTATAATTAATATATTTCCATTTCATTGTATCATCTTATATGATAAATTAACATTGTCTAAAAATATTATAAAATGATCTCTGCACATTTGAAATGCAAATTTATCCATATTATCTTGGCTAT
>JAPDSC010076844.1:0-17142 GCA_026290005.1 Latrodectus geometricus | reverse complement strand
TGTGTGTGTGTGTGTGTGTGTGTGTGTGTGTGTGTGTGTGTGTGTGTGTGTGTGTGTGTGCTTTAACTACTAATATGACTTCTATCTCTTTTTAAAAATGAAGAAATTATTCAGAGAAGCAATGTTATCTCATACAGAGACATCTACATTTATTTATAGTTAGAAAAACCGAGACATGACCTTTATACGTCTTAAAATATATTTTTATCAATGTATAGTTGTACGGTGTTCTTAATCCCATTCTATAGTTGAATGGATTTTTTTAAGGTTAAATATTCGGGATTTTTCATTTGAGAGCCGTATGTTTTTTCAATGCATAAATGTTATCATAAAATCGGCCAATGAAATTAAATAATATTAATAAAATTTTACCCTTAAACAATGATGTTATTTAAATGATAATCTTATCAAAGTCCACTTTAATTATTTTTCGAGAATTATCTAATGATTCCGAGTCAATTATAAAGTGTATTCAAAGATTGATCAAAAATATTTTACAAAATAGAAGTCACATCCAATAAGGAAATGCTACTAGTTAGAATAAGTTGTCTCTAAGATTTGGTAAATTTATTTGCGTCGAGTTTTATTTATTAAAATTTTTATTTTAGGTTATATATTAATCTTCTTATAATACATTTTGTGTCCATTATATATTATTCTAACAACGTAAAACATGCTTCTCTACATTTATTTACTAAAGTAAAGTATTGCAAATGAACAATATGTAAAACGCAATGACTCTATTATTTCAAGCCTATTATAATTATTAAGCAATTTAAGTTTTTTTTTGCTCTAGCTATTATGATTAATAAATACCTAAACCAAATTAATACTAGTCACTTGATGCAAAACCTTTTTATGAGACATGGATATTTTTATTAAAATTAAATAGATATTTTATTTATTTAATGAATTTTCTTGTTTGAAAAGAGATTGGTATTAATGTCACATATATAAAACTGTTTTGAATTAAACCATTTTTTAAAATTATTTTTGAAAAATGTAATAATTTGAATTTTTATTGTAATATTTAAGAAACACCTTAACTTTTATAACTATTTAATATGAACATCCACTTTCGATTAAAATGGATTATATTGGCATCCAGAACTTCTTTAAACATTATATAATTCACTCTAACTTATTCTCCATAATATCTTTTTGAAAAAGGAATTGAGTGCAGGAAGCAAATTAGTTCGCTTTTGTCTCTTTCTTAATTTCATTTATAGAATAAATTGTAATTCAATGAACTCAGTTTTAACTTAGTTAAAATTCTGAACGGGGATATATTTTATGAATGAAAGAACATATCAGTCGATGAGTTCCATTGTTGTCGTAATTTTCTCGTTCAGGAAATTAATGATCCCATTCAATTCAGTGACACCAGTTTCTTGTGCGGAAATTCTTTCTTTTACTCAATTTCTCTTTTCAAGTCTTACGATATTATTATCGTCATTAAAAGCAATTTATTGATTATAAACATGTGAAACAAACCATTTTCTCCATCTTTATGGGAAAATATTCCTTTTATTTTGTTGCCAAGAAAATGAAAAGGAAAAGGGTGATCAGGGAACTTAAGCTTCAAGTAAAAGAACAAAAGAATTTTCTTTTATTTTATTTAAAAGGCTTAAATTATAGTTTTATTTAATTTAATCAAAAATTCAAAAAAAAACAATAATGACTCAGAAAAATTTATTTAAAGCAAATCTGCTGTACTTTGATTAATTACACTTAATGTAGTTGCATAAAACACAGTAGAACTTACAATAAAAACTAAACTAATAATGCATTGAATTAAGTTCATGTAAATATAAAATTCCATTAAATGATTGTGTTATGAAAATTACTTTAAAAATTTACTTTTAGAATTTTAAAGCATATCTTTTTTGATATTTAGATAGTGCCTAAGTTAGATAGTATATATAAAATTTGAATCATTATTGTTATAAAAAAAATCTGTCAAATCTAAATTAGATAGATTATATCCAATGGTATTGATTAATTTTTTTAAAGAAACTTTTCTTAATAAAGATTTTTATATTATGATTCTAATTTATTTATTTGCTAATTGATAAAAATTATGAATTCAAAAATATTCTAATATTTTCTATCATTGGTCTTTTCATTTACTAGAAAATTTTAAATTATATATAATATATCTAAAAAAATATAAATTGATATACATGCTTTAAAAATTATAAAATGTAATTCCTATTCCTTCCACCGGTCTGATAAGATATTTTCTCCTCACATATCCCCACAAATAAATTCCATTTATGGACAAATTTAACTGTAAAATCATGAGTATCCTCACTTTTATTCACAAATACATTATAGCACAGAGATCTGAAAAATTATATTAAAAAGAGATAGTCAATATTTATACTTTTATTTTTGTACTCTAAATTCAGCTCAAAATGAAACTATATTTTTATAATATTTGGGTTATTGAAAAAAGGAGATTTTTATTTTAGTGTAATGTGTATATTGTTGCAAAATTTAATAAAATTTTAATACAAGTTCGCTTCTTCAATTAATTTACCTGAAAGAGTTTTTTATTTGTTTCCTCTATTGTTTTACTTATTTTTTTATAGAAAACACGCCAAAAATATAAGTAAATTTTAACTGATGGATTAAAATAGGAAATACATACCAATGATTAATAGTCAAAAGAAATTTTTAATATATTACCATAATTCTCCATGATAAGGAGAATTATGGTAATATATTAAAACGTTAGAAGGAAGATTTGAATTAAACGCATATTTTTCTATGAAATTATTTACACAAAGTAATAAGCTTTTTCATTTATTACAAGTGAAGCAACTTTATGCTCAACAATTATTCTAGATATATTAAATAACAATGTTATCCAAATACACTTGTACCAACCAAAACAATACACTTTTTTGTTTTTCTTCCAATAAACTGGTATTAATGAAACTAACAAAAATAGTTTAGCAGAAAATAATTCCACCTAAGACACCACACCCTCCTAAATATATTGGTTATTTCTTTCGGGTCAATGTAACTTAATTAAGATGCTGACTATTATTCTTTAATAAGTTGTTGACCTCAGCTATTCATTGATTAATTAAACAGCAAATATATATCCAGCATTTACTAGCAACAAAAAAACATCACGTTCAGAAAACTATTGCATATGACAACATTTCTCTTACATCATCGTATAAAGTTCAGTCACTTGGTTCATGTTTGCAAGAAGGTAATATTATTAGATAAGAAATCCATTCAAAGGTATTGATAATTTACAAAATATTTCTGACATTAGTAAGCGCTTTTCTAAGAAAGCCATTAATTATCTATTAGCATGACCACTTTTGTGAAATAAAGATATAAATTATTAAATAGGAAATACTTTTTAATGTATCCTAAAATAAAATTTATAAAAATGAATAACTTGCAAAATTTTTAACAACCTAATTATTCAATAACTCATTATCCTTTTTAAGTAACTTTAAGAATCTTTTAATGTATGATGGTAATGTGGATTAAAATTCTTTTCTTCTTCATTGAATATGGGATTAGTTTTGATTAGCTATATGCAGGTTAATTTCATTTTATGATTTATATGAATTTAACTCGCATATATTAAAATTTATGCATTTTAAATTTTTGTTTATATTTTGTTCTAAATGGCAAAAAGATTTATACTGAAAATCTTCACATAATAATCTAGGATCCAAGAAATAAATTTTCATAAAGAAGAAGTTACTTTTAAATAAACAATTTTGTCGCAGGGAAACATTTTTGAATACAAAACAGGTGAATGAATATATTTTTATTTTCAACTTTTTCTTCATTTGTTAATATTATCAATAAAGAATCACTGCGAGTTTCATTTTCTAAGCCGTCACTTTGGATTTGAATTTCAGAAAAACTCGCGAAACTATATGAGTATGAAATATTATATGGATGTAAATACGAAATCTTTATATTGACAGAATAATTTTACCTACTGTTAAATAAACAATTCTCAAGAACATTTTTAGAAATTGAATTTCTATTGACTTAAAATAAATTTTAAACTATACTCCATAATCTATCGCTTAAGATGAAATTGCTTCAGACTGTTCACATTCTTCTTATTAATTCGCATGTGAAAAAGATGTTTTTATTTACTATTCAACATAAGTTTATAATTAATTTGTTGAATGTAAAAATTCTTAAATTTAGCTTATGTATATTACTATTAAATAAACAAAACGTATTTTATGAATTTTAAATGTGAGTTTTAATCATTTTTTTGTGATGTTTATAGTACATCATCTTTTTTTCTCTCTGCCTTTTATCTACTTCTTATCATTCCTAAATAACATTTTCAATTAATAAAGAGATTATTGAAACAAATAAAAAAGTTTAGGAATAAACTAGGAATATAGGATAGATGTTTAATAATGATTACAATTTAATGATAATACGCTAAATTTTCTTAACTTCATACATTGGGGTTAGATTTAGCATAAAATAGGTTTTTCTGAAATTTTTCATTTAGAGTGAAAATTCAGGATAAAGCTATTATTAAAAGTAATAATTTGTTTATTAAGTTATGTGTTGTAAATGTTAGTAAGCATTGTTGTAAACTATTGAACAACTATTTTAATAAATTAAATCTTAACTTTTTTAAGAAATATCTCAGAAAAACATTCCTCAACTCATAATAAAAGTTTCTAAAGGCAATTATAAAATAAATTAAATGTCAGCAGACATGTTAAAATAATTTGAAACATTAATAATTACTTTTATTCGGCTGAGATTATTTAAACTAAAGTTTTATTAATTCTACTTGCCATTGATACTAATACATAAAATGAAGTGCAAACAATTAAATGCTATTTTTAAATAGGTATGCTGTTTTAGAAATCACAAAAGTGATTAAATTTTTATAAAGTTTAGAAGCATAGATCCTAAGAAATAATCATCAAGAACTGACATCTTTGACTATAGCAATAAGTAATGTTGAGATTAGATGGCATGTAGAAGTACAGCTACCTAAGCAGCTTCTACACGATGGCACTATTCGACAACCGAAGTGATTGGCATATTGGGGATAAGTCAGCATTTGACAACCATTGACTACGCATTTTCTATTGGTGAAAGATCAAAAGAACATCTTTGACAATTTAGAAGAACAACAAGTCACCAGTCCACCTTTTAAGTTAATAACAAAATTTGTAACAAACACTTCCAAGTGAAATACAGTTCTTTCAAATTACCAGGGATGGATATTCTGATCTAAGGTTAAATAAGTTTCATGAAGTTAATCTTATTTCAACCCTGCACAAAAATTCAGTAGACAAACAAAATAAAGATTTTATTTATATGGAATTTTAAACAGTGTATTGTAACAAGATCTATTTATAATGTAAATATAAATGAAAATGTTTGAAGCTTCGGGGAAAAGATCTAAATTAAATTCTGTATTTAGCATTATTGTTGTACTAAAGCTTCTAATATTGTAACTTGACTTTAATATTCCCATTTGATATTTATTTTCTATTGTAACTGCCTGTAATATTTATAAAATTAAATATTGTGTAAAAATCCTCATAAATTAAAATACGAATTAAGAAATATATGTTATTACTAAAAAAGTCTATTTTAAAATGTTTAAAATTAAAAGTATGAAACACAAATAATTTTTAACATATAAAACATTGCTATTTAGATTGTTATTTTAATATGTTAATGTGGTTCTATAGAAGGCAACTTCTTTCTATTTTTAAATTTCAATTCTTTTCCTTTATTTCATCAATCACACCGAAATAATTATATTAACTTTCACTGAAAATAACGATAACTATGTCACTTTATTCCAGCGCATCTATCATTTTTCTCATCATCAATCATTAACAGAGTGCCTTTATGTCTAAATATCTCACAAAACTATCACAGTTAAAGTACAACCGGAAAATCGATCCTTACTTACAAAACTAGTCAAGGACAGATCATGTTGCAAATGATTTAAGTGTAATATTTGCAGAGTATCTGAAAGTCTACAAACATTCCCTAGAGTTTATGAATACTTAATACAAAATCAACCCGTTCTACTCAACTTTATGAAAAAGGAAATAAGGAATTTGAATTATTTCTCTACTGAAATGTTTTAGAACACAGGGATCATCTAAAAATTGCTGTATTGCTCTTTTATTTTCCAAATCGAATGAATGTTTTAAAGAAGACGTGTTCACCTTAATACACTCAAGAAAATATGAAATGTGGTTTATTTATTATCGTTTCTAAAACTAAAATATGTCCTTATAAAGTAAATCCTAAAATAAGTCATTATCAATATGATAATATTACTTATTAATGTGATCAATATTTAAGCAAATGATTGAAAGAAAGAAATAATTTTTTCACATTCATTTTATTATAATCTCTATAAGTATGCTGCTGAATATTTCAGAACATTTCAGTTTTAATGGAAGATAAAAGCAATGTTATAATAAGATTATTTAGACCAATTTATAAAACAGAAGCTATATAGACATTATGTAAATAATATATGTATGCTTACATTTTAGCATAAGAAAAATATGATTTTGCAAAGACGTATGGGAGAAGAGTTAGTACCTAATATTATTCTGCTGAAAACTTTATTAGAAGTAGTCCCATCAAACTCCATGCAATTCTTACTAATGACGAAATATTCAATTTAATAAACTGATTGTGTGGGATTCTTGATAATTAACAATGGGATTTAACTACTAATTAATGCTAAATATAAAGTAGATAATCTGTCTTTATTTAAGTAATGCCATGATTTTGTTTCATTCACATCGCACTCAAACAGTTCAATTAACATGTGAAACTCCAAAAGTAAAGGTGAATAATACATATTGCATGAACGAATTATTATATTCTCCAATTCAATTTTTAATGTAATTTTCAATAATACTCCTACAAATTATGTACACGCTATCTTTCTTTTAAAAAGTTAAATGTTATGATAAAAAAATAAAGAAAACTAGTAACATACTAATATAAAAAGTCGGTTGTTATTTTTTCCTGAGATAAATGAATGCTGTACTTTATAGATATTAACTTTAATTGATTATTGTACTTTCACTCAACAATAGCTGAAAGTTTCTTCTAATTTCAAGAACTATCGCTCAAAATATAACACATGTCTTCTATATTGGACAAATATTCGCGTTTGTCATGCTACGCAAATGGTTCCATCTTTAAAAAACAGGAGATTTAAATATTCTGCCTATATCTCATGTACGACCTATTTTTAATTTAGCTATTAAATTAATATCCGCATAGTTTATTATACGCTAATGGAATTTCAAAATACAACTCCAAGAAAGAGTAGACATATCAAAGCAAAATTTGTCATGTAAAAGGTTATACAAAGAGAAAAGTATTGAAACTAAAGCCTCTTGTGAAATGTAGACGTTGACAACAATAGTAGTTAATGCAGCCTTTGTTGGCTGGTTGTAATTATTACCCTACAATGCATATGACAGCCCTTCAGCAGTCTAGCTTAGAATCAAAGAGGTTTGAATGTATCCTTGGTGCAAACTCTTCGATGCGGATTCTACATATTGATCAAAAGTGATGTAGAATAGCAGTGGCTGGTGTATCTCGAATTAATTAATGTGAAAGCATTGATTTCAAGCTTTTTATTGGTGATGAATAGAGAGACCAAAATGATCAAGGAAGCAATTGAATTTGATGGGCAATGAAGAAGGCATGGGAGGAGTAAAAGCTAAAACACTTCCCAAATGTAGCGCTGACTGTTCACTAAAACTTCAGTGGATATTAGAGGGATACGGGAATGAAATTAAATACCACAATAAGGGGTGTAAGACGAGAACTAAGATGCAGAACTCAACAGTTGAGATGTCTTTAAACATGGTGCCTCCAGACACGAATTGATTTTGAAAATAGAAGCGGGATTTGTCAGTAAGGAAAATGTCATTTCTTTCCATATATTGTTCTTTGCATGAATGGTGACACAAACGCGAAGGCTTTTGAGTCAGAGTAAACAAAGACACATTACGAAAATTTTACTCAGATGTAAACGGCGACGAATAGTACGCCGGACACCAAATGTTCTGTAACCAACAGAAACTGTTGTATTATGGTTAGTGTTTTGGATGAGAAATCTATTTATTATTATTATTATTTATTTATCTAGTTTAATTAAAAAAGATTTTCGTGTATCTTAAAGAGATACATATAAATGTTTTATTCAAGTCAAAGGAACTTGGAAACAAATGTATTTTTTAAAACAATAAGTTAGATGATGCACGAGTTCAGCCAAAATTTCTTACATTTTTCCACTTTAAAACATTAAAAAAAAATAAAACTAATTATTTTCTACTTTATTGAATTATTCATTATATTATCAATATCTTATTAGAGGGTTACAATTATATTGTACATTCAGTGGACGTCAAATTTTTTCAATATGAATAATAAAAACGTTTCTGTAGGTGTTTAATACACCATATTTCTTTTTTTGATGTTTATTACAATGTCTGACAGTATCATATGGTATCTCATGCTATGTACTTTCTATGAGCTTAGACAAAACACCATACGTGTTTTTTAGAGTGTTATCCTGCTCTTAAACTTTAGAAAACGTTAATTTAAAAATCAGAATTGCATTCAAAGTCACTTAAAATTCCAAAAGAAAACTAAATATATTTTATTATGTAACAGAATAATTATAAAAAAATATTATTAATTAATGCAAATTTCCATTTAACTTAGTGATTATTTTATAATACTAAAACGAATTGATTCTTAATTAGATATTGGCGAAAGTAAAAATATGTACATATTATCTAAAACAATATCTTCGAAAATTGTCTTCTGCTGTATGTATGTCTTTAGAGTAATTAAGTTATCCAATTCTGATATCTATATGGACTACCAAGCTTCATTGTTCCATGACTTCGGCAGCAAAACCTAGCTGTTTGAAATAAAATGACCGTATTCGATAATAACCATTGTAAAGTAAAGGAAGTTCAGATAAACTTTTTTTTTTTTTTTTTTTGGTGGACTTTCATCGGGGCTTTCACTTGGCATATTTTCTTTCTTTGCTAGCTGTAAAAGAATACGGCTTACCATTTATAAAATGTGGTCTCATTATTCATTTCATGCGGTTGATGTTTAAAAATATTTTACAATGGCTGTTGTACACTACACTACACTGTACCATTTATTTTTCTAAATTGTCGATAATCACTTTGTATCTTATTTTATTATAAAAGTTATTATTTATCAAAATATTGTTTCAGAAAATAAATTCCCAAAGCAAGTCTCTGAAAAACGTTTTTTCAAACTAATAACATCAAATATAGACTTAAGCCTCAATTCCAGAAAACTTCTTCCAAATACGAATGCAGGATTGTAAATAAAAATACAAAACCCAATATTTTATATCTCGAGTAAGTCGAGAAGAAGATATGATGCATTGAACACACACTATTGCGTAAAGTACAAAATCGATTCTAATAGAGAAAGTGGACTGAAAAGAATAAAATGTTTATTTGGAAACATGACACTCGTAAAATGCTAGAAATACCTTAAATAGTCTCCTTTTTCTGGATCAATTGTCATTGAGTCTTTATGTTTTTGTATTGAACCTTGAAACGTGCACTTGAAATTCCAGACTATACAATAAAATTCATTTCTTACTTTCTCCTTTCAGCCGAAAATATAGGTGAATAAAATTAAAATGCATTGCTTAAAATTCATGCTACGGATACCAATGGATGCATTAAAATGAAATCCATGATTACTAAGTTCCATGTGTCTATGTTGATTAAAATAAATGAAAATGTTGCTTTCCTGCATTCAAATTATTATGAGAAATACTCCAAACATTTTAAACAATTCCTACTTTAAAAAAAATATTTTAATATGTATATTATTGAAATTTCTTTTGATAAAATATACATTTTGAAAGAAATTTATAAATCTTCTGAAAGAGTTACTTAAAAAATACTGGCAATTTATTTTTGTATTTTTGAGAATTTCCTATAAATACATAGAACAAAAATTCATCAAATAAATTTTCGTTTTTTATTACTTTTGAGACAATTATCTTTATCGCCTAGTAAAATACTTTTCTTGTAAGAAATTCTTATAAATTTGAGTAAATAGTAATTTGAGATGGCCTATAACAAAAGAAAGCCAGAAACATAAAATGTAATTTTCAGAAATTTTTATCATAAATAAAGCTATTTTTTCAAAATAAAAACATCAACTTAAAAATTTTCGAGCCAAAATATGAAATAGTATTGAATATTATAAATAAAGTATTACAAGACAGTTGTTTCATTAAATAATACATATTTCTAGGTTATATTTCCTTTAATTATCTATTCTCAATTTCTTTTATATTATTATTTATATTTAAAGTTCTAATGTTATTACCAAATTATCCTGGAAGCTATTTCATCAGAATCAATGACTCTCAGAATCAATCAGCTCTAATGAAAACCATGGATCTGATAAATACCTTGGAAATTATTACAACAGTTTCATATTATTACCTGGATTGAAAAGAATGCAGTGAAATTTGATCCGCTTTACAAGAAATAAATTATGGATTCTTTCATCATGTTGCTCAAGTAAAAATTCTATATCGTTATTAGTTTAACAAGAAAAGCAATCTGAATATTGGTGGTAGGACTAATCTTTACTCTTAAAGTTTTTATATTTCATTATTTAATAAATATTTTCAGTACAGTTTACTAAGCTATTTTAATAATAAATAAAACATATAAGTAATATATTTTTAAAACTGATTTTTTAAATACAAATGCTTCCAAATATAATTTTTAGATACCTATGCAATTCCATAAATAAATAGTGGTGCTTGCTATTGCCAATAAAACAAGCTTGTATAATCTTATAATTAAAATTTGAAAAAAGAAGTACAAATATAGAATTTAATTACAATGAATCAATTTATTTATAAAAACTGATTGATAATTTTACTTTAATTAATGAATTAATAAATGTGTTAATTTTGATGGCGAAAGTTTTTTTTTTCTTTCTAATGGCGGGCACCTTTGAGCAAGTAAGTACCTTAGCCAATTTGTCGCAACAAGGCTGGAAACTGCTACTCATTTTATCGTTACTCGGTAGGCACCTGTGAACCAAGTCACGGAGGTACTAGTAGTATCGCCCACGCCATACCACCACAAACCCGCTTATAGGGAGGGCCACATTCATCCATCATCTGAGGAAAGGACAAGAAACACAGAGGGAGAGAAAGAGAAACTACATCCATGTCCGAACCGGGATTCGAACCCAGGTCCTCCCCATCCATAGTCAGTTATGCTAATCTCTAGACAGGTTGGGTAGCCTGATGGCAAAAGTATGATAACACATATCATCAAACAATGAAATAAAGAGGAAAATATAAAATTGTATTTCTCTCCTTATTGTATACATTATTTAATTTATATTCTGGATATGTTATGAAAGTCTCAAATAATGTTTTACAAGTTCTAGTGTGAATTTTTTGTTATTTAAAGAATATGAATTCAAATGCTGTAAAAGGGAGCGCATTATTTATTTAATCTAAAATAAACTAATATAGAAGTTATTTTTCGCATCTCAAAACGTCTCAAAATTATTCTCAAAATCAGTAATGTTTTCCTATTTTTGTCTAGTGTACTTTTGAGCCAAGCAGAGTTTCTAAAATAAAGTATATGGTTGTAATTAAATGCTGTGTATTTTTAAGTATTTTTTAAAATAATTTTTTACACTTCATTTACTATAGATAATTTACAATAAATTATAATTTATGTAACATCTGTCATAATGTATCTGCTGAGTTCATCATATAAAATACAAACAATACTTAAAGAAAAATTACTATAAAACTCAATTTATAGCTACATATGTAAACTTCCTTCTATTTCCTTCTATTTATTCACCCACTATTGTACTTGACATAATTTTTCACTTTTTATGAATTAATTGCTAAAAAAAATAAATGTGGATGGGGAATTAATTGTAATTATAATTATGGTGGGATATTGGATTATCTCCAATTACTTGGGTGCAAAAAAACAATATATTATGAATTCTTCTCTCAAATTTCTTTTCATTTAAGGCAGACTTCTTATAAGAAAATATTAATTACTTTTAAATATTTCTAAATAGGAACTGGTAAATTTTATGTATTTTTAAATTTAAATTAATATAAAACGCAAATTCTTAAAATGAATAAAATAAAATTATATTTTTAATTTAAATTAGAAAAACCAATCAATGATTTTGAATACAGTAATGCTAACAATTTATGATGAGTTTCAGCTTTAATGAATGAAATGAAAATTCTTGTGTACTTAATTATTTTCATGAAAGAAAATTATACAATGATTACCAAATAATAATCTAATCCGATATTAACCACACAGAAAATAAGCCGCAAATAGAAATTACAGATAATCCTTTAAGTTTCTTTACAGGAAAAAGAAGATTTCGAAATGGTTGATACGACATTTTTCACTCATCTGCTCGAGTGAAAATGTCGGGTCAATATAACATGACTTAGTAAAACTAGATTCAGAAAACAATCCATCCTGGTACAGAAATGTTTTGATGGCCCTGTAACTGATAATCTTTTGAGAAAATATATAATATTAAAAACAAAATTTCATCGCGAGAATGATGTTATTTTTCAAAAAAAGGGAACTATAAATTCATATTTTTCTCTATAAATAACCTAATCACACATTAGTTTTGCAAAAAAATATTAATTTTGATAAAAAAAAAATTATTAGGATCACATTAAGTGGAATTATAAGAGTTAATGAAAATTTTGCTTGCAGTTTTGCATCCTTGATGGTTTAAATTGATGGAAAAAGAAAACTAAAAGAATATTTGCTGCTAAAAATCAACTCTCAAAATCATACAGTATATAGTACATTGCAAAACATTAGAAAGTTTTTCAAAAAAATTTTATGCAATCAGTAGTTATCGGAGCAGTCTCTTTATTAAATTCCCCATTCATCAACTGTTTATATTTTTGTTTTAACGTAAGCAAACTACGCCCACTTTGTCTAGTGATCAGCGTACCTTACTGTGGATAGGAAAGTCCTGGGTTCAAATCCTGTTAGGGCATGAATGAACTTTCTCTTTCTCCTGTCTTTGTCCTTTCCTTACATTCATGGAGTATGAATGGTTGCCTACCCTATAAACGGATACTTATGCCATGTGTGTACTGAAGAAGTCGGTCTCCACTCCAAATTAAGATTCGATGAAAAAGAGGAGCAGCGCATCCTATATTGCCAGCCTAGCTAGCACTCGACAAAAAATAAAAAAAAATCCTAAGCAAACATGACGGCTGAGTGACAAAGTTTATCTAATGTTGTTAGCTTACGGAATTATATGAGGAACTACATTGGACTATCAAGTCCACATAAAACATTTTAATTTATGAGAAGTTAATAACAAAAGTGAACTAAGCTTTTATTTTCATCTATTGAAGTAATAATTTTTCTATAGCCCACACAGTAGTATCTAATTTCACGACTAACGTCTATCAGTCAATATATTGGAACTAAAATTTACATTTGTTATTGTATTTTCTCGTGGTATCAAATATATTTTATTTCATCAGTTCCCGAAAAAAGCTAAATTAAAAACTGTATTCTGATAACAAGAATATAATCTTTGTAACATACTATCCAAATGTCACCGAGTCTTATTCCCTTATAAAAAAAATATTCTGATAGACTTTTAATGTAAGACAACAATTATAAATCTGTCCCTGAATAGAATCAATCCGTGGATTACTATGGAACCACAGATGAATATTTATTGATAAAGAGAACATTGTAAATATTTATTCACGACTTTCACATAAATAAATGCCTTTTTAAAAAGTAGCTTAAAAGTTTTGACAAATTTGCTTCCAAACAGATGCAATTGTTTGTTATCAAAACAAAAAATGAATCTAGATATATATCAAAGAATAACCAGTCTTTGATCACAATCATTCCATTTTTCACGATTTCAGATTATATTTTCAGCAATAATAATGAAGGATAGTTGGTAAGATTAAGGCAGTTGATAATTGCTATCTCACCATATTATTGTTCTCCATATATATTTTAAATAAACGGAATATCTCAAGGAACTGTCAAACTGGTGCAGTGGATATTAATCAAAAATAAATGTGTTTTGGGCATTCTTGTCTATAATGAGGAGAATACTATATTCATTTGCAGTCAGTGAGACACTTTCTTAATGCATAATTGAAATGGTAGCCACAAATCTTGGATATGACCACCAAATTTACATCACCCAAATATTCTTACATTTAACAAAATGAAGGCTTTCCCAACAGTGTAACAGCATTTTATAATTGATGCGTAGATTTTTTTAAAAATATATGAATGTAAAAATCTTAAAGTTTATTTAAATTATTAATAATTACAAATTTCTATCTATAATTATGTAATACAAATATCACAAAATTTTATTATCATAAATTTAACTGATATATAAAATCTTTAGATTCTTATGGGCATAGATGCTTTTCTAAAAAAAGAAGGTTAAAGATGATGAAATTTCTAAATGTATTAATCCAAATAATGTGTCGGTGCATTAGAGTTATTATTTTTCTACTTAATCTTTTAAAATATATTTTATATTTCACTAATACTTTTAGGTTTAATTGAAAACAATATATTAAGTCAGTTGGGTATGTAGGTAATATATATATAAGACGAAGCTAGATAGTCATGCATAAGCAATTTATTAACTTAGATAATCAAAATATTCCAAACTTCATATGAAAAGTAGCTAAGCAAATAAGCTATCATATAAAAATAGTAAGCAGAGTAATTTAAAATTTTATTTTTAGTTAAAACCCTATCTTTAATTTAATTCTTAATTATCTGTTTAACGACTCTTTCGAAAAATAAATTTTAAATGAACATACGTCCAAAATTTGAGATAAATAAAAAACATTATCGAAAAGATATATTGATGAGTAAAGATTAATATTTTCCGAAATCTAATAACTCCTCACTTTGGATATTTCAACGACACATGCACAACTGCTTGTAGCTAAGTTTCTAGTGGACTTATCAATCATGTACCAAAATAGATAGCAAAACAAAAAATAATCCATATCAAATTAAATTATATACAAGGCTGAAAAGTATAAGAAATCAATCCTTGTTTTTAAATCAAATTAATTATTTAACCAAATTAAGCATATTATATGGAAATATTCTTTTCAACTATTCAATCAGAATATCATTTTATATAATTTATTTCTCTTATTATAGATTAACATTATAAATTAGTAATGAAACTACACGTAAATATTATATTAAAAAGACACAGTATATTTTAAATGTAAAACATTACTTTTCTTTTCTTATAGAATAGCTAATTGCTACTTCACTCATAACAGTACTGAATGCATTTTAACACAGCAAAAGGAATTCATTTTAAAACTATATATATATAAATAGATAGAGAGAGAGAGTTCAAGAAGAAATAATTCATTTTTACAAATTTATCAAATCTAAAATTTTAAAAATTTAGCTAGCTCTTAATTTTAAAAATCTGTTTTGAAATTTTAGAAATTAGTTGTTATAATAAAAAATGATACCAATGAGAGCTCTCATACATTCTTACTATACTAACTATTGTACCAAAAATAGGAGGGCATGCATTGGGAAAAACTTTAACCCTATTAGAAGAAAGAAATTCATATTATTGCAAATTGAGTACAAAAATCCGACTAAGAGTTTTTAATTCATTTTACCATTCAAATCAAAATATCGCTTCCAAATATTCTTAATAGTTCTCTACAAAAGTTTTAAACCATTAATGTTGAACCTAGTAACTAAAATTATAGTTTAATCACATTTTTAACTGGAACTTTTTGATGTAATATTGACTTAACAAAAATTTATTTATTGAAAAAAGTACCATTATGCGCAAAGCAAAAACTTTCTCTTTCCATGATGTAATATTGTGTATGTCATTACGATAAAATGGATTTACTTTCAGCATTTCTATTTGACATTTTCTTCGGACATTTCTATTTTGATACCTCAATATCACGTTATGATCGCGTTCTGTGTAATTTTATAGAACATGAAATAAAGGAAGAACGTTCGGAATAATATTTTTGAAAGAAAGAGAAAAATAGGAAAACTGTTCAATGTAAGTAGTATATTTGCATTAAGAATCCCATTTACAGTGTGAGATTTTGAACTTTATCCTAAAAAAAGGAGTGTTTTACCTATTTTCCAGAGATGGGAATTTCTGTTGAAATGAATCTTTTATAAGAGTTCTAGCTGTTGGCGCGTAAGTAACAATTTATAAATGATCTGAATACATGACAGGAAAAAATGGTAGTCATTTCAGAATATTGGTGTGCCTGAAATTTTCAGTACTTTATTTCTTAAATGGAATTGGTGATACAACTTTCATTAAATACATTTTATCCTTTGCTCATTTTTCAAGAAATTTCTACCCAAATAGCATTGCTTATGACAGGCATATACTCTAACAGTTCTATTTACAATCACAAAAAAAACCTGTTTTTAGATTTGAACTGCATACCGAAACTATAAGTATATTTTTTAAGTACAAAGCATTTTACATGTTTTTTTTATTTGAAACATTATTACAGTTTACCTGTTTGAAAGTGCTAAAGATAGCTTTTTATAAAGTAGTTTTGTCTAAAAGAGTTGAACTTTATTAATCACGAAGAAACAATGGAGATCTTACTCATTTCCGATAAACACATAATAAAATACGTCGACTAAAAAAATTTATTCAAATAAACTGATATTTATTTCTAATAACATAAAATTTCTTAAACTAATTAAACTAATTCATTTAAGAAATTTTCATTTTTATATATTATATATTTTTTACAAAACTCTTTGTACTTTAAGTATCAATCTATAAATATATGTGTATTAGACATTGTTATAAAATGTTATGCTTCGAGAAATGGCATAAATTATTCTTAATAACTTATAATATATTTTTTAACACAAAGGTTTTGTTGATTAAAGCGTTAACTTAAAAATTTCTTAAATTGAAGAAAGAGATTTATTAATAAGTTAAAGTTCATATAAGTTAGATTTCTTCAAAATATATATT
>JAPDSC010076840.1:0-37301 GCA_026290005.1 Latrodectus geometricus | reverse complement strand
TTTTAAAGTTGATAGTGATAAAGTGTATGATTAAAAAATTAATAACTACTGTTTGATATTTTTTTTTATTTTAGCAAAATCATTATTTAGTAAAATCAATATAAAAATACTGTCCAATAAAAAAGTCAAAATGAAAAAAAAAAAGTTAATTTTGTACTTCTAAGGTTTATTAAAATTTTACCTAATGTATTTCAAGAAAATATTGATAATTTGCATAGTAACTATTACTAGAGTGTTTCAGTGTTTGCAATAATTATATCACTTCTTTGAAGGCTTATGAGAAAATATTTCTTTACTTTTTTTAATAATTAGCATTTATGTATAATATTTCATACATTTCTCTCTATAATTATTTCAAGTTTCTGTAAATAAGTTGTCATGTCAAAATGTGTAGATTTTCTTCTCCACTTTATTATGAAATGAAAAAAATCACTTTTTATGTCAGAAAATTTCTGACGTTGAAATTGACTGTTACCAATTCTTATATCTATCTGAAGAGAAGTTTTTAATCACAAGGCACATTTCTTTGGATTCCAGCAATTTAAAAATTGATTTATTCCTTAATCTTTAATATATCCTTAAACTTTAATTGGATGATAACCCAAGAATATATTCTTTTCCAAAGAAATTCGTATAAATGTTCCTTTTCAGGAAGAGTCACACAATAAATTTCAGAAATCCTCTGGAATCCTTTTGTCATCGAGCCAATCCAATCGATTCCTCCGGCTTCGTTGTCAGAATCAATCAAATGCCACTGATAAGCCGATAATCAAATATATCTGAGAAGCAGCTCTGAAACCTGACGTTGAATATGTTAATCCATTTGATGCAGAGGCATTCGTATATGACATTTCAACACACATGCCGCTAACTCTTACTTATTAGATTAATAAAGTAGCAATTACTATCACATTTAGTTTAGACAACAAAACTTGATACCCCAGATTATTTCAGAGGCAATATTTTTATTTTAAGAACACTTCTATGAATTTAGGTGGTTTTATTAATAATTCATGCAGCAAAATATTTCGTATTTTTTGGATGATTCCAAGTATTAATTTTTTTAAATATTAGGTTGCGGAAAAAGTAATCCCTTATTTTTTCGGTAGACGTCTGTAGTGATCACTATCTCGCGAGGTATACATCAAACAATTTCAGATTTATTCTTATTGGAAAGGTGACATTTGACACTAAAATATCTTCTTGCGGTTTTTTTGTTTGATTAATTCAGTTACGAGTACAAGGTTTTAAAAATGGAAGACAAAAAAACAGAAAATTCGATACAATTTCGTTTTTCTTTTATAATGCCGAAAAGGCTAACCAGGTGGCTGAAATTGTGAAAGGTGTTTATCGTCCTGTATATGACTGTAACAACCAGTTACGTACAATTTTTGTTTCGTCGATTCCGTTCGGGTATTTTGATGTTAGAGATGCACCTCGCATGTGGATACAGCATCGTCGAAAATGTCTATAAAATATCAAAAATGATCGAAGTTAACCGTATGTCAACAATCGTAACGCGCAAGACCTAAAATCTACATGAAAGCTGTTTTAAACCTTTTTACAAAGCGAATCCAAAACAAGTTACAAAAAGTTCACGTAAAAATATTGGATTTCTTTTTTCCCAGCCTAATATAATGTAAACTATGTGTAATCATATTTTGTGAAGAGAAATGATAAAGATCAAATTATTTTAATATATTAATATTTATAAAATAAAATGCATTAAATAATGATGTTGTAACAAATGACTACAGACTAGAATTATATTAACATTTTTAAAGGAACAAAATTTAATTGATTTAAAATATTAAAGTATAAAGTAATATGTACTAAAATATTTATTATTATCCTCTTTGAAGAAGACATTATCCTAATCCTCGTTAGTAAATACTTTGCTGATTGTATTTTTTTTCTAACCCATACTTATGTATTCGATTTTCGTTCTTGTTTTAATATTTATTTGGGTATCAAATACTAAATAGTTCGTCTTAATCACAAAATTCTTATATTATTTATATTTTAAGAACATTAAATTTATTTATTAACTTGTTTTATATAAAAAAAATTGAAAAAATTCAGATAGCTAATTTTTTAACAATTTTCAAAGAGCTGAGAAATTTTACAAATTCAGTGGTTGTTAACCATTGTGCTTAATCATAAATTTTACCAAAGAAAAATTCTAAAATTAGTTCTGTAGCGATTAAAGTATGCTGTATTATGCATAATGTTTTCATATACTGAAAAACTAACTAATGTTTTTAACAAATAAGTATAAATTTTGTTAACAAAATGATATTTAAGGTATAAGAATTTCTAATGTAGGATCTATAAGAGATTAATTTTATTTAATTATGAACTCATTACTTAAAAAAATATTTAGAAAAAGTTAACAGCTAAAACACTCATAAATTATCATAAGATATATTGCTGTTTTGAGTGAATAACATTTAAAATATAAATAAACCTCGTACAGTCAAATCTATGTAAGTAAATAAAAAATAATGTTAAATAGTAAAAAATTACATTTTCTGTTATAAAAAATTCAGTTTACAAAAAATTAATTAAATTAAATTATATACCTTAAACTATATTGTATAGGATCATTTTTACTCATTTACTTCTAATTGAATAAAATAAAAAATGTTTCCATAATAGACTATAAATAGACTTCAATATTGTAAATTAATAAAATTTTTCTTTATATTGAAAATATTAATAAAGCAAGAAAATATATAATTCCATTAATAAAGTTTATAATATTGGTGTAATTACAAAATTGGTGTGAAAAATTGGAATAAAGAATCAAGATGATAAAACCTTAAACTTTAACTATAATTAAGAGTTATTCTGTTTGTATCTCTAATCATAAGTGTTTGGCATTCTTTGAGTATTCAAATATATATGTATATATATAAGGAATGCGATTGATAAGTTATCAAATATTTTAACTGTGCAATTTGTAGAAATATATATTTTTTCAATTCATCAAAAATGTTTTGAATAAATATATCGTAAAAATAAATTAATAAATTCCAAAATAAATTTTATTTTTATGTACAATACAGTTATAAATACCTCTCTCATATTTAATTTTTTAGTCAAGAAAATGTTTACATTATTTAAGCAAAAGTGTAGAATGTATTAAATACGTATTTAATAAAATATTTATTATCAAATATACCCTTATTTTATGATTCTTGTTAAGCAAATAATGTTTTCAACAAAATATCTCATGAATAAATAAATATATATTTTAATCATACGTGTAAAAAAACATTTTATTATAGTAGTTACAATATTTAATTTTTGCTGACTAAACGCATTTAAAAAGGTTTATGAAAAAGGAAATAAATGAAAGATAAAAATGGAATGAAAATATATTTTGAGGAAGGATCTTTTGAACGGTATCTTTTGTAAAGATTTCATTGCCTCAAATTAAATTAATGGAAAATATTAATGAAATAAGCTCATGTAAATATTATTTATTTGCTATTAATATATGAGCAATAATGGTGAAATATGAATAGCTTTATTCATTTACTTTGGTTTTTCTAATGGAGTATTAAGAAATCTTTCTGAATTGTTTGATTACATTTTATTTCTGTACTATATTCATTTCATTCTCTAATTACAAACTTAGCATTATTTTTGTAAAAAACATCTCATTTCTTCTCAAAGATTTGCATAATTTGTGATTCTTGTTTACTTATAAATTCGTTAGAAATTCTCAAATGTTTTCAATGATTATAGATAAAAGCAAGTAAATAAAGATTTTATTACCACGGATTGAAAGGGAATGATATTTTTAATAACTGAATTAATAATCTATAAGGTGGAGTAGAAATCAAGTTAGCAATAAAATAATCTTTTAGCCTAGAAAAAATTGGGCAATTGTATTAAAATTTTTATGAAATTAGTGAATATTACTAATGTTTGCTTAGAATTTTCTTCCAAATTAAATTATTATTTGAGCATAGGCCACTGACGAATGGTAATACTTATTTGATATTCAACTAATAGTTAATTTACTTTTTCTAATCATTATTGTGTTTTCAAGTGTTGCATGTTTTTAAATGAGAGAAGCATATATATAATACCACTTTATATATATAAAGTAAAAGTTGAATGATATCTAATTTAGATATCATAATTTAAATCAAATAACAATTGATTTGATTTGAAATGAAATTGATTTGATTTAATTTAAATCAAATAACAATGTGAAATCGTTTAGATATATTTATTAAAATAAATTAAGTAAAAATAACTGGATATGATCAAAACAAAATTTTTTTAAGATACTAGAGAAAAAAACTTTCTAATAAGAATAAGATTAATTATTTATAAAAAAACATTTAGAATAATTAATATTATATATATATATATATATATATATATATATATATATATATATATATTACTAGAAATTAAAAACAGGAAATTTGCGGGAAAATGGTATTGTATATACATATACAATTAAAAACCATCTTACTTTTTATGCGTCAAACTAATATACTTGGACTAAAAACATGCAAAATTACAACTGTTTCTCACAGTTTATTTGAAAGCATAAATTTGTTTTCTTAAGTTAAAAAATCATGCATGCTGACTTCCTCCAATAAGTGACTTTCTTAAAAGGATTACCTTAAATTTCTGACCAATTGAATTTATGTCATTCTTTCAAAGTGAAACATTCGTCTGACATTCAAATTTTGAAATCAATAGATCTTCTCTCTTTTTTTAATTAAACTAAATACTTAAAGAACAGAACTAAATATTCTCTCAAAATACTCTCTCTTTCCTAATTAAACTAAATACTCTCTTTTTCCTGCAGAAATTAAACTAAAAAAGAACGAAAATTTGTATTTGGTAGAGCAAAACTTGATTTCTACATTTATAAAGATATGTAGGTAACCAAAACATTCAATAAAAAGAAACATAATTTACAAAAAAAGTTTAATTAGAAATCAGCATTTTACCATATTTACAATTAAACAATGCCTTAAGAATTTATTTGTTAGTTTTTGAGTGACAAAAATGTTCATAAATTATAGCATTACTAGCGCATATGAGTACTTAAACATATTAAATTTATTAAAAAGAAAAATGTTGTTACTAAATTATGTAATATTTTCTAGATTTATTAGACAAAATTAGAATTATATAATTTTCCGTCGTTATTGCATCAGTTAAAGCTGAGATCCATATTTCAAAAGTTCAATTGGTGAACATTTTTTTCCTGTATCATACTCTTCCGACAGCTTCTAAATAATGCAGAATTTTTTACAAAAGAAGATAATAAATACTAAATATGAAGAAAAAAATGAGTTAAAAATTATGTATTCTTTTAAAGACTTTGTTTTCAATGTATGATATATATTAAAATTATTATTCTAAAGACATTAATAGTAAAATTTGGATATGCTTTACATGCCATTCTTATAACAATAAAAATAATTATTTGTTTCTTACTGTCTCATTTCTGGTTAATTCTGAACATTCTTTCAAATAAATGGAGAAAAATATTCCTTTCGCGCATCAGTTCAATAAAGAATTAGTAACAATTACGAAGCAAATTTTACGATTTATTCTAAAATACTTCCTCCACGTTTATTCAATAATCCTTGTGAACAAGTATTACCATCTTCGAATATAAATTACCAATTATTTTCCGATAAAGCGAATACGGATGAAACTAGGCGTATCGCATGCTAATGACTTTTCCAGTGCCTTCTTAAATAGTGTTAAGCTGATTCTAAATAGAACAGGATTTCTCACACTCCAAATAGAAACATGTATACAAATCCGTATAGTGTTAAGTGTACTGTATTTGGCAATATCTATTTTACAGTATTTTAAGCAGTATCGATGAAATTCACTTTACCATCTAGTGAGGGAGGAGTATAATTGTTAATTATGTAAACATATAGATATCATTTAACACATTATTTTAAAAGTATAAATAGTTTATTCTTTCAATTTTTTTCTAATTTGAAAAAAATAATTTTACCTTAAAAATATTAAAAGAAGAAGTATTCTATTGTAAATATATAGAATTAATTCTGTAAGTGTAGCAAAATTATTTTATTTATTTAGTTAACATATAAGAATTTGATTCATGTGCAATATTTATTGGAGTTAAGTAAAATGTAGAAAATCTATGCCGAAAGCATTTCTATGTGCATGATCATCCTAGCACAGGCATGAGAGTTTATTACCTGGATTTTTTTTTCAGTTCGTGTGAAAGAAATTATTTCTAAAATAAAAGTAAAATTCTAATTTTCATAATCAAATCTCAGTTGAAGTTTTTCAGAAACTGAGCAAATTATCTTATCCTAGATTCTTAAGAGAAATGTAATAACTTTGATTCCCATATAATATGTTATTAATTGATAGTGTAGTATCCAAAATATCATATTTTAAAGTTCAGATACCATCAAATGTTAGCTCCATGAAAGTTAACATTTGATAGTTAATGTGTATCCTACACATATAACAGTATGCCTTATTTTTGTATCATGATTAAATAATCTATAACTTAAGTAAGAGTTGCTTGCAGTTTTTATATACACCGTATGCAAACAAATTAATAAAATGATAATTATTATTAGATTTAGCTTAGGATACAACACTAGTAGTTGCACACAGTGTAGGACTTATTTTTCCGTTAAAGAAAATTTTTATTGAGTTTGACTAGTTTCACTTAAATAGATGAACTAAGTACTTGACCTTTATCAAACAGTGTTTGTTTAAAATAAAGCAGAAATCGCATGTTCAGAAAAGCATTGATGAGGTTTAATAAATATTTATATTTGGTATATAAATTATACATAGAATATATGATTAAATGAAGAATAAATGTCATTGTCACAGATAAAACACTTACATTTAAGTAACCAACGTTAATTAGCTTAAAAATAAGATAAATCTTTCTTCACCTTTCAGTGATGACATCGTATTTATCAGGGGAAAGTGAAATGTGTTTTTATGTATATTTTGCAAAAATTTATTCAAATATTCATATATTTAAATTTTTGTATTAGGAATTATGTGGATATTATCCAAGGAATATTTTGTTATAACAAAATTTTTAAACTTATTTTTATTTTAATTTGAAAAATTTTAAACATTCGTTGTTATTATTTCATATATAAACTTTTCTTTTAAAATACTGACAGTATAAATTTTTCCAAAGACTTTAATTTCATTGCTAACTCAAACATTTAAAAAGTTCAATATTGTTAAGAGTTTTAAAATACAATATAATTTATTCTGAAATAATTAGGAGAGATCCATAGTACCTAATGTTAAGTATAGAGAAAAATGTTAGTAAAATGTTGACCTTATTTTTTGGTCATGATTAAATAATCTATAATATGAGGTAGTTGGATGCAGCTTATGTTTACATGAGTAGAAATATTAATTGATTTAATAGTCGCTGTGTGGTATATTTTTTGTACGCGATAGATAATTTTCTCGAAACTACAATTTCTGATGGATTTTAAGACATTAAAAATATACTAGCCTCATGTATTATTTAAATCCACAAACTCTCTGTGTGTGCAAAAGTAAATGTCAGAGCTTTTACTGTTAAACTACGTTTACTTTATTGGGAAAAATAATCAGTTGGGATATAAAGCAATGAAATGAACTTTAAACTAACTTATCTCCATATTGATTAAAAAGTTATATATTTTAATCAGCACATATTGGCCAATGAGTTAGAAAACTTTGAGAATTTGATTTATTTGCTTGCTAGGGATGAAATATACATTTTTCTTATGGCGAGTTTTTCTATGATATCACTAAAATGCTAGTATAAGTAAGGTGATGAATACATTTAACGTTAAATGAAATAAAATGAAATAAATATGAAATAAATGAAATAAAAGGAGAATAAAGATAAAAGGAGAATCAAGGAACTATTTTAATAAGCTTATTATTAACATCCATTTAAAAGGGACTTTGATTTCGAAGGCATAATCTCAATGAATTCTCAAAAGCAGATATTGTCAATGGTTTTCAAAAGCTGGAATCATAACTCACAATATTTGTTTAGAAGACGTAACTGTGGTTCAAGCACAGTTTTGTAAAAGCGTAGTTGGTGTCGTTTCTGACGAATGGTGCAACAGAATACAAATTCTACTTTTCATCAAATCACAAAATTTGTCAAACAAGATTCTTTTATGGATTTTAGCAGGAGCCACGTGCAGAGAATAACAGAGGATAAAAAATCATTGATGGGTATTTGTGAGATAAGCATCATTTCTGCCTGAAATGCAAAATGGATTTCAGGTGTCGAGACATCTGAGGATTGGAAACAGTTTTATGTAATCGAATGAATTATACGACATTTTATTTTGATGGAAGTCGATAAACTTGGTGACAACTCTACAAAGTCAGGAATCCATCTTGTCTTACTAGCACTTTGCAAACGTTTGGTGGGAATATCAGAACATGGGCTTGTTTTGTGGTATGAAAATGATACCTTGGTTTTCCTTGAAAGTAAGTGAACAACCATGAGATGCTTAAATATACTGGCAAACGAAGGTTACCTTGTAATGTTGCATTTTTACTCTATCAAAGGATTCATAGACATAATGTAATTATGTATATGACAAAGAAATGTTTAAAATTGGTTTACTGGACATCAGTCTAATTTCAATATTTTTAATAGGTATCTTATAACTCGGACCTAAACCAAATAGAAAATGTGTGGGATATAGTAACATCCAATAGCACCCTTCTCTTTAAGCTAATTTGCAAGATCTCAATGTTTAACCAATGGATGGTAATCTCCGGTTATAAATGCACTACAGAAGCATATAGACTCGTTGGCCATGTGAGTAAGGGCTGATATATGTGTTAAACGTTGTGTAATATCAAACAGTGTGACATCGACATTGAGTTTCTAATTCATTGGCCTATATGTTTATATTTTTCAAATAATACATTTGAGGCATTCAAAATGAATAAATTGTTTTGTATCGATAACAGACGTGTTAACATGATTAAAAAACAAAGAGAGAATTATTTTTATCTTTAACTGATATATTAATTACTATCCTCACTTACTTCTAAAATTTTCCAATTTAATTGGAAATGCCTGTTTTATTTTATAGCTAAATATTCCTTTTGAATAAACATTGGAAGTCTTTTGAATTTAACTTAGTGATTATTTTCCGATAATACGAATTTGGATTAAGTTGGTTTGACTGTATGTTAATGAGTTTCCAATTTGTTCGAAGGAAATGTTAATCGTCTAAGCGGAATCGGATTAATGTTGCAATCTGAAACAGATTTTCTGGAAAACTGTTATGTTATTGTTCAATGTATTGTTCTCCCATTAGTTTTGCAAAATAATGTGAAGATTTTAATTTATAAACTCAGATTTGATAATATTTCAGTTGAATTAACTATTGAGTTATGTGCATTTCAATACTAAAATCTTTTATTATAACTATTAAACTATTGTAGTATTATTGACATATTTGGTAACCGTTTTCCCGGTAACGATTCTTCACCTGTGAATAAAACATTATCTGGAATGTTGGTAGATTATGCATTTGTATTATAATTTCCCAAAAGTACCTTTCATAACTCCTCTGAATAAAATTATAAATTTCAATATAAGGTTATCTCAAATGTGATTCAATCTTAATTTAATAAATGAATTCAATAATTAATCAATTTCAATGAAAATCTACAATTCTTTCAAGAAAACGTTCAAAGAAAATAAATATTCGATTTCTTTTAATATAATTATCTTATTAAATATTATTGATACCTTCTTAAAACGTTCGCAAATTTTGAAACATTTTAAAGACTAAGAAATAAATTAAATAGCAAAATGAAAATTTCTTCTGAAAAGTTTTTCTCATTAAACTAAAATATTGAAAATGTTCAGGTGATATATTTATATATACGTTGCTTAAATATAACTAAGGAATGCGTTATCGCTAAATGATGACATAAATTTCTGCCATTATGAGAAGTAATACTACAAGTTAGTAATTTTCATTTATTTATTTCGAAGCTTATAATTGCTTATTAACTATGGCATAATTTATTGAATTTAAACTTATTGAAGTTTATTATGTTATTCAAAAAATATAAAAATAAACAATAACGTCTCCCACAAAAAAAAATTACTTTTTAAATTTTGAAGATGAAGAAGAAGATAGCCAAACACATACTTGGATGATGTAAAAAAGAGAACAACGAACAATAGAAATTAACTGATGGTTGGGCTATTATACAAGAACCGATATGGTGAGGAGGAACTGGCAAAGTCTTTGCCTTTTACTTTTTGTAGTGCTATCGAAGAAAACGAATATATAGTGTGTTTAAAATAATTTAATTCTCAAATTAATTTGATTTAATCCTAAAGCTTTTGAGATGCTATGAGAGATTTAAATTTAATTCAAATTTTCTTATTATAAATCAAATATGAATGTCAGTAATTAAATGATTATGTAAAATACAGTGTTGCAGTTTAGTTTTCAGAAAATATTCCAACTGAGTAAAATTTACATACATGCTACCAAATCTTTAAACTAATTTAATTATTCAAATGATCTTTAAGCTGTAGAAATGTACAGTACACAAACAACTAGGAATTCTGGTGTTGTATTCTTCGTATAATATATCTCATGAAATGTTTCACACTTTTATTTAATTGCTACCACAAAGCTGCTGTTTGAATAGATTATCATTGTATTTTAAGTTTAACTGCCTTTGATTTAATTCATTAACTCAATAAGTGATGTTTGTAATGATTCAAAATCTATTTTAAATTCAAGTCTCCATTAAATTAATCCTTATGTGCATAGCTTTATTTTAATTAGAAAACTTAACCAAATAATTGGTTGTATTTCATTCCATCAAGAATTGTTGGCATAATAATAAAGAAAATGGATGACAGGTTAATGCATACACTAACAAAATATTCCATTTTAACTCAAAGTTTAAAAATTATTTAAATAAATAAAACAAAGTTAATATAATGTTTTCATCTTTCTCAACTGACCAATATATGATTGTGAGACCAGTAGCTCACTAGTATACAGTGTGAAATGTATTCTACACTTTACAGTTACATTATTACTTAATCATAAGTGTGTTCAGAGTCTTCCCATCAAATTATTCATTTTGTTACATTACATTTTGAAAATTCAAAATAATTTTTAATAACAAACTTTTAAATATGGTTAAACTTATTAATTTTGAAATTTTTTTAAATTTCCTAACTGTGAAATTATTTTTTTAAACCTAAAATCCTGACATGATCGTATATAGGATATTGATTAAGAAAATTTTGTGCAGAAAAATTTCAGTGTTGTAATACATTCATAATTTACTTGAAATAAGTCAAATAATATATGATTTTAAAAATGGTTTTATTAAAAAAATAAGCAAGATATCTCTTGCATTTAATTTTTTTATCGAAATTAGAAATTTAAAACCCTCGTTTAAAAATAAAAAAAAAACTTATAAATTTCCTATTAATCAAACGTACGAACTTTTTGATAACAAATCCTTTAATATTTATATTTCTGTTGATTTCACTGTTTTTAAAAAAAATGTATTTTAATTTTACTTTCATAGTGTTGCTTTTTATTATTTTCAGATGTATATAAACTATTGAACAAACATATCTTTATTTTAAAACTTAAATTGTAAACCGAAAGGATTCCATAATTATTTTAATTTTGTGCCTTCTAAGCCTTTTTTTACCTCAAAGCCATTTTTACAAATTAGAATGAAGTCTTTAAATATGTACTGAAATATAACAATACCTATTTTAAAATTGACCTAATTTGATTTCTCAGTATATTGAAAATAATAAATATACTTCATTAATGAACAATCTATTCATAGTGAATAATAAATATACTCGGTTAATGTTGAACAATCTTTTGCACAAGAAATGGCATATATCACTTTCTTATTATCATTAGCTTGAATTTCTTACTGATTAATTTCCAGTCATTCTTAGCAAGGTGAAACATTCATCTTCTACTCAAATTTCCCAATCATTAGAACATTTATTTTTCAGTCATTAAGCTAGTCACTTATATCTATAAATTAAAATATTTATCTGATTTCATGGCAAGTTTCCTCGAACTTAGATAGCAAACATTTGTTACCATTTGTTGTTACTAACAGAAATAGGCATATGAATGTTTTATTCCTTAGAGATATATAGGGTGGAAGTTATGATCTTTGTTTCATCATAAATAGTTGATAAATTATAGTTTTATCATTTTACTCAGAACTACTTTGTTTAAATAAATATTATGGTAAGTAATTTATCAGAGGATCATAACACAAAACCTTCAGTGTCGTATATATATCTTTATTTGTTGGAGAGACATTTATATGTTTATCTTTTTAATATATATCTCAATAAATTAATTGTAGGATTATATAAAATGATTATTTCTCATTAAGTATAAATAAATGTATTTCTGAAAATGTATTCAGGAAACATTTCTTAATTCCTGAGCATTTTGCCATTAAGTTTACTCTCATTGCTATAAATACGAAGGTCACTCTGAAATTTTTGAGATACAACTAGGTTCTTAAAGTTATACTTACAAAGTTTTAGGTGTGTTCAAAGCAGTCTCCTCCAGCATCAATGCACTTTTGTAGACGAATTTTCCACAGATTAAATGCCTCAAGCCATTCATTTCTTGGAAAAGATGAAAAAAATGCATTTATAGCCACATCAATCTCTTCTTCTCAGTGAAAACGACGTCCACGTAAGTTCTTTTTAAGATTAAAGAATAACCAAAAGGCTCACATAGCTAGATCAGGTGAGTACGGTGGATGTTAAATCACTTTAATTTGTTTTTGTTTAAGAAACTCAACTGTTAATCCGGCTGTATGTGTAGATGCATTGTCATGGTGAAGCATTAGACCCCTAACATTCAGTTCTTGTAGAATTTCTGGAAGACATTTAGTGGTATACCAGTTTGCTGTTACTGTCTTCTGTCCTTCCAACTTGATGGCTTTGACTAATCCCGTACTTCTGCAGAAAATGGCATACATTAATTTTTTAAGTGCGCGTTGTTTTTTTTTACCTTTGTCGGAATGGGATCATTTTCAAAGACCCTTACTTTGCTTTCTTGACGTGTTGAAACGTCAAAAAAGGGAATGTACGTTTCATTACCTGTTACAATTTTAAAAATCATGCGGTGGCCACCATCATTTAGCAATTTAAGAATTTCTTTACTGATTCTGACAGGCTCCTCTTTTTGGTGCTCAGTTAGATTATCGGGAATCTAATAGCAAACTACTTTTTTTCATATGTAATTCTCCATGAATGATTTTGTGAATGGCTGCGGATCCAATGTTAAGTTCTTTCTGTATCATTTGATCAGAAGAGCGATTATCATCTATTAACATTTCTCGGGATTACTCATTATCCCACTCATTATCCGGGATTACTGTTGACGGCAGCCTTCCTGTGTGTTTTTCATCCTGAAGAAAATTGCGACTTCTTCTAAATATTCTGTATACCATCTGAATACAATAGCACGAGCTGGAGATTCATCACCAAATGCTAATTGCATTCTTCTTGATTTAATCCTGCTTTAAAATTACAGAAAATCATAGCGCGAAAATGTTCTCGCGTCAACTCCATTTTCTCATCTGTTTAAAATTTATTCTACGCTAAACAAGTTGAAGTAAGTCAGTAAAAAAATACTTTTCTGTGTTAAAATACTTTGTATTTTAAAATTAAACCGTTATATTTATTTTGTAAATTCTCGTCTGCGCGTATCTCAAAAATTTCAGAGTAACCCTCGTATAATAGTAAAATATTTTATGGTTTTTTATTTGTGCTATCTCTATATTTATTAAAACTAATGAATAAATATACATTTTCTTGGGAAATATTAATACATTAGGATTACAATTATGTTACTATTTCGTATTATATATCAGATTGTGTTCAAAATAAATTTTGTAAAATATGTGCAACCATTATATTATATTTTTTTTCATTTGGCAAATATTATTTAAAGGCAATCTTATTTCAATCACAGGAAACATAATTATACAGAGTTAATTATTATTATTTCTCGATTTAAATATTATCATTTCTTGATTATAATTTTTCGATTATATTTTAGAAATCTTTCACATTTTTAAGGAATATTCATTTCATTATGATAAATAAATTTGAATCACATTTCTTATATTTTTGTTAAAACTATTTCTTAAATTCAATTTAACTTATAACATGAATTATAAAATAATAATAGAAAAATAAAAGCAACTATTTTTGTAAATGATCTAGCTTAAGTAATTGTTTTGTGTGCAGTAAGTTTTAAGTACAAAAAAAGATTATGCGTATTTTAATAAGTCTGTGTAATAAACACATGAATATTTTATGACAGATGCTTCAAGTGTTTTTCTATTGAATAAATATCAGTAAATGCATCAAATTTTCTTTAGTTTTTTTATAATAATTAATTAAACTATTAATAAATTTTATTTATAATAATGAATTAAACTATTTTCTACACACCACATCAAAATAGCAAACAAAGTTAAATGTAAAGGATAACTATTTACCATATTCTTATTTCATAAGAGGTACAAATATATTTGATGAAAAAAATTATAAAAAGTATAACAGGAGGTGTTTTTTTCCTGATTTTTTTTATTTCATTCTCTTCCTGCTTAGCCTAATATGGTGATTACTTTTTGTACTGAAAAGATTCACAAACAAACTACATAAAATGCTCCAAATTAACAAACAATGTCCTCATGCAAAATTTCATTAAATGACACAATTAGTTAATTTATATCCTTCATTGATCTGTGTTGACTTGATAATTTTCCTTCCAAAACATAGCCAACAAGAAATATTAAAAAAAAAAGCAACAACATAAATGTTTAAAGTATTTAAGACTTGAATGATTCACATCTTATCTCTATTATAAAAAGAATGCTAAAGATTTAATATTTCAATTTTATTTCTAAAAGGATAACGTAGTTATAAAATCCGACGTATTGATAAAAAAGAACAGTGATATTGTAATTAAACAATATAAATCTTTGGAATAAGGTTTTAATTATTCAGTACAATTTTACCAAGGCATCAACTAAAATATATATTTTAATTCATATAACTTGTGTCTAGTAATTTTGCTACACTGTATCATATGTCTTCAATAGTTTTTGGCAACTAAAAATATTTTATCGATAATCTAAGATGTCTATATAAAAAGCGAATTAAAAACGTAAATATTTCTCACTTTATATTCTATTTTTTCAATACAGATCAAGGATATATGAAATAATTATCTTAAATCCCTTAAAACTTAATTCCTGTTTAAGTATTGGACTTTTTCGCATGGTTTAAAAAATATTTTTGAAAACAACAAAACAGCTTACTGGTTAATATCTTTTTCAATTAATGTAGAATATGTTTTCAAATTAAACGAGGGAAATGTGATTTCACATATTTAAAATACCAATTAGCAGTAACTCTTACGGAATAAATTTTCCCATTTACTTGAAAATGTTCATTTTCTAAATTCCTTCAATGCTCCTTGTAAACAAGCATCAAAGTATTCCAAATTTAAATTGCCAATTATTTTCCGATAAGGCGAATTTGGATTAAACTAGGCGTATGTCATCCTAATGACTTTTCCGATGCGTTCTTTAATATTGTTAAGGTGATTCTATGCAGAAGTGAATTTCTTAAACTGCAGTCATAAGTATGTACCCTTAGTGCACATCATAGTATACTTTTAAACCTCTTATATCTAAGACAATCAATACTATAGTTTCTTGAGTAAAATCGAAATGTTTTGATTGCTCACAAATTCTGATATCTGTAGCTTATTCTTATTTTATAATCCATCATATTTATTACTTACCTAATCTTGATGGTATAGGTGTTCATGACGCAATTGTATTGTATTTTTGACCTATAACATGTAGAACAGAAGAGTATGAATTTATAGTAATATTTTCGGCATATTTTGGTAATGTCATTGACATTTTCGCATAATATTTTTGGTTGTTCCATTTTTAAGTGTGGTTATTTTTTTTTATCAAAATAAAGCCTATTTTATGGCATTGATAATATAAACTTTAATTGGCTCTAATTAACATTTGCTCTTAAATTGACTTTATGTGTTCTAATTGATTGATTGATAATAATCTATAGTACATAGTAAATATGCTTTGTCTCGAACATTTTGAAAGTAAGAACATCATTTATTGCAGAAGTTTGTTTGTAATAAACCACTCTTATGTAATGCCATTGCAATCGTGGTTCTATCACTGCCTGATAAATGTCATATCAATGCTGCTAACGAATTTACTTCAATTCACAAACATTTAGAAAAACTTATCTGTACTTATTCAATTTTTATTTCGAAGAAATAAAATAATGGTGTTTATCTTGCATTTCTCTAGACATTCATAACCTTCTGGAGCCATTATTAAATAATATTAATTACTAATAAAGGGAAGAGAAAATTATAATATTCTTTTGAAGCACTTGAACTGTGATGTCAAAAATATTAAAAATCTTCAGAACCGTTAGAGTCACCATTTTCAGTAATTCAAATAATCACATGAACAGCATAATAATAATTTTAATATTCATAGCAGAAATAATTTTTATGCTATTATCAAATATAAGAATATAATCTCTACAAGAGTGTATTTGTATTAACTGTTGTATATAGGGGACAGCTATTCATATTTAGTATTTAAGATGAAAGAGTAGTTCATTCGACTACAGAAATGTCCACAATCAAATCAGCTAGACTGTATTTGTTAATATCAATGGAGGGACGAAAATATTTTCTTCCAACTTCAAATCGCTTTTGAAATATGCTGAAGACTAAAAACTTTATAAAGAAAACTATCCAAAACTCATTCCAATAAGATTAATATTTTTTTACCAAATTATAAAATTTGGCGTGCCGCCAGTAACTATAAATAAATCAATGTTGATAAGCTCTCAGTACGAGAAAGTGTTGATAAGCTAAAAATATTAGGCGTAATATAAAAAGCAATCTCTGGTTAATTACAACTACGATTGATGTTTTCAAGTATTCAAAAATAAAGTCCATAATGTATTTATTTCATTGAATCTATGTCGTTTACTTCAACATTTTTCCTTATGACTAATACAACTTATGTCAATATTTATCTTCGTCATAAAGTTTTATCCAACATTATGTTGTAATATCACTGTTGCGGTTATTAGTCTTCTTGGTGAAAATATTTTTCTGTAACAAAACTTTGCATAGGAAGAATAGTATTATGAATTATCTAAAATACATTCTTGTGAAGCAATTATTGATTTTATTATTCTCATACATCATTGAGAAGTAACAATTTTAAAATTCATATCTCATTAACTTACAGGACTATTTAACAGCAAAGTATTTTGCATTATTTTTTAAAATGATGATTACACTATATGATGTATACGTTTCATATCATTATGATTTTTACAGTGCACATTGATTTGAAGAATTTTAATTTTGGCAACTTTGTATTATATAACTATGCATGTGTTTGTCAGTGTGTGTGAAGCCAGTAATATTTAACATGAGATTAGGAGAGAGAGGAACCCGTTCTTCGAAAAACAAATTAAGTTTCATCATCAGCCGTTTGTATAAGGACATAATTAGAGCTTTATATGATTTGCAAATTTTCATTCAATTTCAATTCAATTTAATATTTGGATGCAACTAATAGCTACTTCAATTGCAGCGATAAAAAAAAAACATTTTAAGGAAATTACAATAATTGATAATCCAACTTGACTCCAATATTCCTGATACTTTAAGAGGTACTATTGAAGTAGAAAAATATCTGCTAAATTTTTCTTTGAAAATAATCCTGAATGCTTGATGCTCAACAGTGTGTTTTAGGGAAAGGTCAAAAAGATTTTACTTTCTACATTATTGCATAGTATGGCATTTTTTTAAAATTGAAGTATACAATTTTAAAGCAATAAAATATTATAAAAAATTAAATTATTTAATTTCGTTAAAGTTAAGCAATTAAATAATTTAAGTTATTTTTTTCACATTTGATGATCCAAGTTGTAAAGTATGATTATTTTAAATAGTAAAGTACAAATATTGTTTTTACTACAAATGGTAATTTTTTTGTATTTAACTTTTATTCGATATTTATTAAAAATAAAAAGGTACAAAGTTGATGATATTACAATTGCTGCAAGGCATAACAAAATTGAAATTTAAATAAAATAAATTAAAATTCAAGAAGATAGTTTTCTATTCCATTTAAATTGATCCAAATATCATTTCTGTCACATGATATTTGGTATAAAGTACTTCATATTTTAAAACAATATTTTCATTTTCAGAATCTATCTCATTAGATAGTCTCAGAAAAATTTCTCATTAAATAGAAGTATCATTACTCAGTATCTCGACTTACAATTATTTCTTTCTTGAAAACTTATCCTCCTTGTATTTGATACTGTATGACTTTGTTGCAAGAATTACCTTGAGTTAGTGTCAAATTGATTTATTATCCATCCTATCAAAATGCGACATTCGTCGTGTTCTCTGGACGGTGAAATCAATAAATCGTTTTCGCCTTCAGAAATTACGTCATTCACTTATATCTACAAGAAGAGGTATATTTGGCTACAAGGCGCGTTTCCTCTCACTGAAGTGACTTACAAACAGGAGCCTTCTCGAGGCTTAAAGAAGCAATCAATTGGACGACAGCTCTAATATTTGTTCGACCAAATAAGCTCGTGTGGAATTCTCCGTTCCAAGGAGAGACACCTGGTGATGTTCCAAGGCTCTTTGCAGTCCTTTTGTCCTCGAAATGGCCAATCGATTCTATGGTGTTTTCATCATCTGAATCGGTCAAACAGCATTTCTAAGCTGCTGATCTACTGCGTTTGAAGAGCAACTCCGAAGTTTGGCGTCAAATATGTTAATCTATCTGATAGAAGTGACATCAAGGTCTGATATTTCGATGTTTATCCCTATCTCCTAAATAATAAATTAACTTCAAATACGTAGATAACTATTCCTAAATTTGGGCATTTGTCCTGAGGAATTATTTATTAGCTAAAGGATTATTTTATTGGATTTAAAGCTGTTCTGAAATATTTTTTGACAAATTATTCTTAGTAAAGAAACGCTCTAAGTGAATTTAGCTTCATTTGTTATCGATACAAGGAATCGATATTACTTTAGCTGTTTTATTATAATGAAATGATTATATAATACGTTTAAATCCTTGCTTTTAGAGTATATAAATTGTGAAGTTGAATTTTGAATAATGTGAACATGCATTTCATATGGATTGCCATGATCTTATATTATATACCCTCTTATTTCACACTATAGTAAAAAATTTCTTTGTCAACACGTTTCTCTTTATATTAGTTTAAAAATAGGAAAGTTATAATTCACTTGATGTTTCGAACACATTGTAAATACAAAAATATTCATTGATAAAATTAACAAATAAACTATACATTATATATATCTAAATAAGAAAAATTCTTTCAAGATGTAATCTAAAGAAATAACATCTGGTTCAGAAATAATATATTTTCGCTTTTTTAAAGAATCAGAGTTTTTCTTCTGTGTCGATTCACTTATAAAAATTTTTTATATTTTTAAATTTTTTTTCAACCATATTTTATTTCCTCGAAGATTTTATGTCTTATAAAAAGAATAAAAGGATTTAGTTTTTCTTTAAGATCAAAAGGCTTAAAAAGTCTGAAAACAAAAATTATTGCAAGAGAAGCTATTACCAGCGGGAGGTAATTTTTAAGATTTGCTTTCATTTTTTATATTTCTTCAACAAAAAAATAGGCAATGTTCCAATTAATATTTTCTTGTTTAAATTTATTGTACTTATTTCTAATATTTTTTCCTTTTCATTACAGATTTTTAAGATAGAACTCATTTATTACTTCTTGTTTTACATCTGTTGTTGCTCTTTTTTTAGAAAATAATTATTGTAATTTTCCAACTGAATTGAAATTAACGGAATTAAATTGTATCATGGAAAAGAAATAAAAAAGAATAAAAATAATAAAGTTTTTAATGATTTTTTCACATATATACTTATAACGCTCATATTTAAGGGGTAAGGAGGTGAATAGCTTTACTATTAGCTGTTTATTTCAAGACACGTTCTTAATATATAATAATATTTTTATATTTTGTATTTATCAAGCATCAGGAGTTCAGTTTTATGCCCTAATATCAAAATTATTATTGAATTTCATAATTATTTTATTGTGAATCTTAATGGAATGAACTGAAATAATTTGCAATTGTTTTGATTTTTCATTATGTATTTACTTCATTCAGAAATTTATATTTCTTTGGTTTTTACCATATTTATACTTATGGTGAAATATGAAATGACAGTAAAATCAGTTTTTTAAAAGAAATATTTAAAATATATAATGATTTAAAAATATAACACAAATAAGTTATAAATTAAAAATATGTTGTAGCGTAATAAAATCATTCAAATGCTCAGATATTTTTTGGATTAGAATTCTGAAATTATACTTGTATACAGTATTTTAAAAATATATGTATTAAGCAAAATTTATTGAAATCTGGCAGAAAAAACCTAGAAAATATAATTCTTGTGTGAATAAAGTAAATACATCACCTAAGATTTATCATTAGTTTTTATGATGCATTAATATGGAGATCTGAATTTGCTACACGAATGCATTCAATAAGTTAAAGTAATGACATAATTAACATTAATTTAATATGCATATGGCGGAACAGAAGCTAAACGTTAAAGGCTTTTTATATGGAAAAAAATATATTGAATACACTGGTAGATAAAAATTATAGTCATGTGAAAAATAAATAGTGCGTTTTATTCAAAATGTAGACAAGTAGCGTCAGTTTTGTAAAAGTAAAACGTCTAAGATATGATGTTATGAAAGTTTCTCAGATTAAAATTTTGAGTTGTTTTAAGGTAAGCTAAAATGTAAATTGTTCTTATTGGCAATAACAATAAAATTCTTGCACATATCAAGAAAAAAGCCGATTAGCACGTTGACATATGAGCACGTGAGAATGTGAGCATATATATTCTTACAAACAGAAACAATAGAGAAGTATCTATTTGACATTCTATAGTTTGTAACAATTATATTTTAATAATTTTATATTTCAAAATTAATTTTAATTATTTATAAACAAATTATATTTATGATAACGGTTTGCAAATTTCCTGAATGGAAAAAGCTAATAAAGATTTGTTTTCGATTTGTTTTTTCTTTTTTTATAGCAACATATACCATAACTTCATAAAATGCAGAAAAAAATTTATATCCGTATCACCGGCGTAAAATTTCTTACCCAAAAAGGTTTTTCCTTATGTACGAGATTTAAAGAAATAGCTATAAGAAGAAATATTGTCTTACAGAATATAAAAGCATTATAAAAATTTTTAAATTACAATTAATAAATATTCATTTGAATTTCAAATGTTTTTCCTGTTGTAAGGGCATATTTTCTAGAATATTGTTAAAATCTGCGTCTTAGATTTTAACTTATATGAAAATGTACCTGTATTTTGAATGCCAGTATTACAGCAAATTGTATTACTTAGTTTTTGAAAATTATCAATTTACTGATATAGTATGAAAATGTGGAATATTTAAAATTTGTAATTTTATACAATAACAGCAAAAAGAAATATATTTAAAAGCACTTTTTGAGTATTTTCAAGTCGCAAAATAAGCTATGAAATTAAATTATTCTTCATTGATATAACCTAAGGATTCGTTTGAAAGAATACATTTTCCAAAGTAAAGACATCTTTTCTATTCCGGATAGTAATGAAGGAATTCATGTGTACGATATACATTATTCATCAGCGTTGTTTTGTAATTATTTAGCTTTACAAGCACTTAAGCAAATATTTAGATTTAAGCCTAGTAATGCAAGAAATTATCTGAAAGTTGCTGCTTTTATATGAAACGCAACGAAGCAATTCCTAATTTGCATAGAAATTAGCTTAATTCTTTTCTTTAAAATGTTACTTTCTTTATGTTCTTAATTTTTTTTAGGAAAATGTGTTTCAAAGTACTTTTCCTCCGGACTTGAGAAACTAAAAAATAACTTTTTTTGGCTGTTTTTTTGTAAAAATGAAAATTTAATTCCTTTCAATGTATTGAAGTAAAAGAAAAAAGCTTGATTCCATAAAAATTTATCTTAATTATCTCAACTTCTGTAAAGTTTAAGACTTTTTAATTTTCATTTACACTGTTATTTATTTATTTTTTTGGATTAGTTCTCAGAGTAGTTTATTCATGTCGTGAAACAATATTACTGCTGCAGTTTTTTGCTTAGAGATAATATGTCTTATAAAATATTTATAATTATTTGGAACGAAAATGTTGAGTAGTTAATTTTTATTACGCAACACTACAGCACAAAAAATATTAAAAATCTTACATTAATTATTTCAAGCTATACATAGGTTTAATTCAATTAAAAATTATAATTTATCAATTGCCTGATGTTAATCCTATGTCTATTTTCTTTTTTTTCAATAAATTTTCATGATCAAATAGAGCTTATAAATCTTTATAGCATAAATCTTTATAAATCTTTTATTATCTTATTTTCAGGATATTTTCATGAATGCAGTCAATATTCTAGTCAAAACACTTTTTTAAGAACTTGACATTCCACAAATTTTTTACTATTTGAAGCAATAAAACTTTTTTATTTGTGAATATATACTGTTTGTGTGGATTAGAGGTTTATTACCCTATGGACATTATCATTATCACGTTAAGCATGTTTGCATATATATATTCAAGATATATATATATATATATATCTTGTATTTCCTATAAATAATACGTAATGGTATATAATCCGAGGTAATTTTTTCTGTGAAGAATCGAAAATATATATTGGTGATAATGTGGATGTCATAGAAAGTAAAAAAGTACAGAATTATTCAAAATTTTAATAAACTGTACAGAAAAAGCATTTATTATGAAAAATATCTGTTTGGATCCACTTCAACACAAAGTGCGATAAATTGAGATGAAAGCACATGATCGATCTAGAGAGACAACTCCAAAAAAAATCTCACAAATCTTATCGATTTTTAGTTTTTAATAACTTCTAAACAGATATTAGACATATTTTAAAAATAAAATATAGTTGATTTTGTAATAATTAAGTGAAAGAAATGGATTGTTTTCAAATAGGCACTGGATGCATTTTTTCTTTTGAACAGCGCATAATTTTTTTTTCACTTTACAATAACATGTTTGTCACCATTTTTTTTTTTATTTAACTTCCTTATAGCTTGTAATATAAAATCTACAGTGTATATTAAATGTTTTCGCTTCCATATGACAAGTTTGCAAATTTGAATATTTTCATAAAGAAACAGTTCATTTCAAGAGAAAATGAGACTTGACGTTAGAGAATAGCAACTGTAATATCTTCGAGAGACCGAATTCCTTTTTGGAGGTAATTGGACAAAGCTGAAATAAGTCAGCCGTATAGTGGCACCACCTGTTTATTTTATGAAACATAGACGGCATTTCTTTCAAAACTTTGTTGCATTTTTGTATGGAGAATATTTTTTATCAGATTATCCTCTGATATGTGCAGGAAAATGAAAATTACACACACACACACACACATATATATATATATATATATATATATATATATATATATATATAGTAAGTAGAATAGTTTGTAAGTAGAATTGTGTGTCATTCTCTTTCAGCAGAAACTTTTCTAACTCTCGGAAAGATACCGGAGGAGGAGGATAAAAAAATTTCACTCTTTCTTCTTAATCAAACCATATTAAATATATGATGATAAAATGTTTTTTTTTGTATTTGCTAAAAATTATAAAAAAAATACTAAATTCCTTTATCACTTAACAAATTTTTATAATTTTGAAAACTTTTCTTCTTTATATTACATATCATTCTTCACATTTTCATGCCTTATGTATATATTCTACCACATTATTGATCATTGGTTTATTAGGTTTTCAGTATACAATAAATCACTTCTTTAAAAACACTCGCATAATTCAAAATTGATTTATTGTCCTTCAAAGCAAAGTGCAATATTCATCTTTTCCAGTGACTTTGAAATCGATAAATCGTTTATTCTGCCTGAAATTAACACTCACCCGAAGAGAGTGAGTTTTGCTACAAGGCTTGCTAACTGAAAGCCTTTTCGAGACTAAGAGTGATAATGGATTAGGCTTTAGTTCTAATAATTGCAAGTTTAAACAAATGCATATGGATTCTACTACTCGTAGAGAGACGTCTGATAATGTTTAGAGACCCTTTCTCTGTCCTTTTATCATCGAAAATAGCCAATAATTTCCCAAGTGTTTTCCTTGGCGCAGTGGGTCAACATTCACCGATAAAGCTTGTACGCAATAGCGTTCGAGAAGCATCTCCGAATATTGGAGTTAAATATGCTAATCTGTCTGAGGCTACATATCACATGTTTCGACAATTATTCCTATCTTTAATAATTGGATAATAAATCAGCCATAACAGTTTTATTCAATGTAGGTGACTTTATTTAAACTAAAGACATATGTGACCTGAAGAATGTTTTATTAATTATTCTTTTAAGATAGAACTCACTTATTACTTGTTTTACATCTGTTGCTGTTTTTTTAGAAAATAATTAATATTAAATTTCTAGTTTTTGTTGAATTCCATATTAGCATACTAGTTTACAAGAAAATAGAGTATATGAATTAGTAATTAAAATGTGAAAAAACCTGACTGTAGAAAACAATTTAATGGAAGTTTAATTTATGTTAAAAATATTTTCAGTTGTTTTAATTGTTTTAATTTCATTGGCTTATTATTATGAGTTTGATTTCTGTCGCTAATTTGATTCTTTTGAATTTTAAGAAAATCTATTGAGATAGAAAAAGCATCGATTATATTTTTGTGCTAAGTTCTTAAATTTTCTTCAAAATGCCATTTCTTTAAAGAAGGGGCATGGAATTCTCAAATAAATTTTAAGTGTGTTTATCAACACTTTTAGTTCTTTATTAATATGTTACATTGAAACAAAACTCAAGAATGTTATATTATTATGTTTTTACGAGTATGGAGAAAAAGTTTTCGCAAAGTATATTAAGAAAGCTAGTTAAAGATACATTTTAATTAGTATTTATGATGCTTTGCATTTTATAGTATATAAATAAAAATATATATTACAGAAAGAGGTATAAATATATAATTTAATGTTGACATGTGTGTTGAATTAATTTTTATGTCCCAGTCGCTATTAACTATTTGCTCCCATTTTCCCCAATAATTGGATGACAACACTATGGCGGTTTGCTGTCCTTTTTAACGCACTCCTTATAATATGTAGGTTATGACTATTATTACAAAGTGACGTGCATAAATTTTGCAACCATAAATAAAAAGATTCCGCCGACAAAAAGCAGCTAATACATTAAACTTATTTGTAATTTTGAGCCACGTAGAAGTGTCGAGATCTTCTCTTATATATACAGGTCGTATAATATATCTAATAATCTACCGTAGATATATAAGATATTTAGTTTCATGTAATTTTTTGTATGTTTAAATTATCTAAACAGGATGAATCTTAGTCTGGGATGAGAATTGAACTTGCTATCCCCTCTTCATGAGATCGCCGGGAATTAATTAAGTTAACATAATTAAAAATAATTATCTATAACCATAATTAAAATACCACAGGTAATGTATTTAGAATACGACTTTAGTTCATTAATATTTAAAACAAAATTCAAATAATTAGTATAGCTAAAATACTGCACTTAAATATAGTGACACACTCATAGCTTTAAAATATATTTATGGCAAAATAATTTAATTTTTAAATAATAATATCTAGTTTAGTAACTATAATACATAATTTTTTTTTAAAAAAAAATAGTTTTTTCATATCTGTTATTTAACAAATTTATATTTTTTATTTACGGGTTAAAAGAAGTCATTTTTAAAATTTCTTGTTAAAAAACCATCCTTTATTTTCTTGAAACTTATTTATCTTTCAGAAGCAGTAAAAATTTTTAAGGATCAGAAAAAATTAAGCAATGTAAATAAATAAGAATCTTCACAAATGATATTACTAGCGGAAAATATGTCTAGAGATTTACTTTTATAACTTTGTACAGATTTCAAGGAATCAGACAGTATTCCAATTAATATTTGCTCGTTCAATTTTGTGATTTTATTTTCTCTGTTAATGAATCCAAGAAGAGCTTTTCTTCTTTTAAACAATAGATTTCTGTAAGATGTATCATATTTATCATAGTTTTATTTCTATTTTTATGTCCTTTATTCTTTTATGAAAAAAAAAAAATTCAATTGATGTTTTTCAACAAAAGTACCAAAAAACAATAAAAAGAGAAATATCGAATGAAGGTAATATAACATTTTTTTTTCATTTCTCTGTTGAGTCAATAAATTTTTATATTTGGTATTAGTCCATACAGCGTATATATTAAATGAAATCAAATTTTTATTTTATTGTTTGAATAAATATATTTTATTAGTTGGAATTTGTTTCTTTGTGTTCAAGTTGTTAATGAATTTACCATTTGTCAATGCAAATATTTGTTATGTAATTATATTTGTATTGCCATTAATTGAAATCCAAATCCCAGGCATATTTTCATATTTCTCCGATTATATTTTCATTTCACATTTTCCTATTAATATTTTTACAATATATAAACACTGCTGTAATGTTATTTAATACAAATATAATAATTTTCAATAAAAGCTATCTGAATATAATATACTTTGAAAAACTGCAGCAAAAGGTGATTGAATAAAAAATCTGCCAGACGATAATATGTTTCCCAACAGAAGTATTTTATAAATTACATCCATAAATTCATCTGTATTTTTATAAGTGTCATAATGTTTAATAAATTGATATAAAACATTGTTTACGTATTACAATTCTAGCTGGTACAAATATTATATTTTCAATACTGAACGAATGATTTGGTTGAATGAACAAGTAGAGCACAAGAAGAGAAATTATAATAAATTAGTTGTCAGATTACGCTTTACACAGTACATTACAATACACAATATTCATGTAATTGGGAATATCATTCCGACTGATGAGTATGTATGTAATTAACATCAATAGAATGTTAATCTAATTGAAGAATATTTAAGTTTTTCGCAATTTTCATTTCAGAAAAGAGAGTGAGAGAGAGGGAGATTGTGAGTTCAACTCTCACCTTTATATTTGTAATAGCATGAAATTCCCTTTTACCACAATACTTCTCATCTATTTAGACATTGAATGTGTAAAAATACACCCTAAAGCATCAACTAACAAATCTTGGTATCTTGAATTTTGAGAAATGTTAAACTCTCCTTCCATCCACCTAAATATTAAATCTTATTCTTTTTACCTTGTTAATTTATAATACAGCATTATCAAGATATAATGGAGATTATTTTAAAATATCAGATCATATTAATTCCTTAAATGGGGGGAGGGGGAAGAAAAAAATCTGTTGCGTTGCAAGTGCAAAGACGAAAGCTTGTCATGGATAACAAAAGCATTTTAAAACAATAAATATGATAAAATGTGCTAATGTCAATTCTTATGATATAAATAAATAAATCAAAAATCCCATACAATATAAATTTAGGAATAAAAAAAGAATATTTTTGATTAAATTCACCTTCTAAAATACTTGCAAATGCAGGGAAAAATAAAATATTTGCTTTCTTGCTAATGTATTGATCATTTAATTTATTGAAATAAGAAAATTTTGTATTTTTTCTCATTTCAAGAAATTAAATAATCATAAATATATACGTAATTTATATTCCTGATAAATCTAAAGCCTAAATAATGTAAAATATTTTACAGTTGAAATAATTTTAAGTTTTTCGTTAATCACGTTAATTAACCCCTAAACAGGCAATAAAATATTCAATTGTATTTAAAAGTGAAAATAAAAAATCTTTATTCTTTGGCTTTGACAAAAATGTTCTTTTATGTTATGCAATTATAACAAATATTTTCCTAAATTGAACAATCTTTGTTTTTATAAGAGTTTTACAAGAAGAAAAGAAAATTTGAAATTCTGAGAAAAACACGATGTTTTACGACGAGTTGTTTAAATGCTTTTATAACGGTGATATGTTGATGAAAACAATGTCGGCATTTTCTAAACCTCTTTGTTGAACTCTTTGAATCTCTTTAAAACTGTTGTTTGTAAAAGAAAAATTGTTTTTTCTACTTAAGATTTTAAAGAGAGAGAGATAGAGTTTAGCTTTTAGTCTTTTGAATTTTTTTAAACTTAAGCCTTTAAGAAAATATTATTTTGCTTTTTAAAATATAGTTAACGAATTTTTTCTTACTTATTTGAACTCTTGACTGATAAATATAATTTTAATGGTTGCTTCTGGAAGAGAATTGCTTAAAAATAAAAAAATAAAAATTACATTGTATTGCACAATTATTGACTAGAATTTAGGATATTCGATTAGGATTTTTCTTTTTTTATTAATTGCTACATTTTTATGTACATTATTAAAATCATTAGAGTACTGAAACATTTTTTTTAGTTCCAAAAAGGTAATGTTTTCAAAAGTTACATAGTATAAAATGTGTTCCTGATTAAATTAAATAAAAAAAATATTCAAAACTGAAACCATTGTGATTGTGACAGTAATGGTTCAAACATTTGCAATTATTTTCACAAATGTGTTAATACACAAGTGCATTAATGTATTAACTTTTAGAAAGTTCTGCATTATCTAAATAATCATCATATTATAGCATGCTACTATATTATTATTTGTTATAACATTTATGTTTATTTTGTAATAAACATATTCAATGTGGAAAATTAACGGCATGGAGCCAATATGTTCTAAATCATTGAGTTTCCTGCTTGGAAATAAAATATTTTTGAATTTTCTAAAACGCAAAAATATTTTATTCTCAAACAAGAATGAATTTTTTCAAATTCAAAAATATTTCACTTTTAAATAAGAAAGTGGAATTTTATTACATTTATTTATAATAACGCTTCGAAAATATAAGCTGAATAACTTTAAAAATATTCAATTTTTCCATTACAAGAATATCTATAATGCGTGTGGGTTGTTGTTGTTGTTTTTTTTAGTGCAACAAGTATGTTTAAATTTAATTGAACATCTTTTTTCTTATAAATATAAAAACATTGATATTTGAAAATATATTATTTGAGTTTTAATTGTGAAGTTTTTACTTATTCAAAAAATACAAACAACAGTTTAATGTTAGCTGGAATAAATTTGTCAGTTTTATAAATATAGTTTATTTCTGAGTCACTTTATATTGATGTGACAATTACAACTCACAATATAATATTTATATTTTGTATTCCACCTTCAAGAACTTATATAATTTTTTTTTTGCTTATGTTCATGGATTTTCGTAAATCTTCTAGAAATCTGTCTACTAAAAATTTAGCTGAAATCATCTGGAACAGCGAGGGTCCAGTGTATTCATATTTCATGCATGCACTAGATCCAACAGGCTGCTAATGCCACACACAAGCCAACTGCTATTTAAAACCATAGTCTTATAAACTATACCAGACATGTATAGTTTATAGGCAACTATTCCAACTATACAGACAACTATTCCAGGAAGATAATGCAGTACCACATATGTCGGCATTCACAGGTTGGACGTTGTACAGGATTCAATGGGATCTTTGTACATACAATCACCATGTCATCATCATACATCACTCCTTTGAACTTTTTTTTACACCTACAGTTAAACCTTGCTTGTGCTATTTTCCATTCCGAAAAATATTTCTGCCATAATATTAATCTGTTTTTGGACTCGCGAATACTAAGTTGCTAAGCCGAAAATTTGAAAAATTACCGAAAAATCGACAAAAAAAAAATCATTGATTTGAGTGTTGATTACTAGCCATGCTAAAGTCACTGATTTCATGTTTTTCTAAACTCTATTAAGAACATTTTGGAGGAACTTTCAATAGTTTAGTTGAAAGTTACGAAATAAGTAATATATTATATTTCCTTGGAATAAACGTTTTAATTTTTTTTAAGAATTATTGATGATTACCTCAAGTAGTTGTATCCAAAAAAGAAATATTTTGTTTGTGTAAAAACATTTTTTTATTAAATAAATTTGTTTATTCATAAATTTAAAACATTTATATTCTTGTACATGTGCTTATTTCAGCTCAAATAACTATTAAACGTTATAAGTCAAACAACAATTACTTTTAGTAAATTACATATTTAATTGTTGGTTTGTTAGATGTACTTACAAATATTGTTTAATCTCTAATCCCATTAGAGATTTTATGACAACATTTATGTGAGGAAATGATTTGAACAAAGCGATGAATTAGAGACTTTCTAACTCACGATAATAACATCTGGAAAATTTCATCTCATGAGTTACGTGTCATTTGCAAGTTACCTTTCGCAAGTAATTTCATTTCAGTGAATCGACTGTGAACCCATTTAATTTCGACGGACATCAAGTATTTAATTACTCAAGTGATAAGATAGGCTGACATTTAGTATAATTTCTAAATGTTCTGTGATTTTCTCTCTGTTTGCCTGATTTCGTAATTGACTATTTGACATCATCAAATCCCTATATCCCTGGACATCTTCATTTACCTTGTTACAGATGAATTAATTTCAAATTACCGTTCATGAGATTATGTTCTCTGAAATCGAATTTTTTAATTATTCTCTTGACTTTTTTTTTGACACATAAAAACCGACAAAAAATTTCGACTAATAATGATAATGAAAGCAAAGAAAAATTGATTTTAATATATAAATATTAATTGTAAAAATAGAACAATTTCTTAGCAGTTTTATTAATTACCTAATTCATTACAATATGATTGAGATGCTTTCCAACATACAATTTTTCAAGTTGACATCGTTTATATGTTAGAAATTGACAAAATAACTACAAATAATTGATATGACCAAAATAAAAGTTCAATGAGTTTTAAAAAAGTTGAAGAGGTTTAACAATGCACTGGAATATGGAATTATTCCTTATTATATTCCAGAAAGTTACTACTGAAAATAAATATATTACTTTATAAAAGTAATATATTAGGTTATCAGTGGTAGAACGATATATATATATAATGATTCGTTCTCGAGAAATACTTAGTTATTCACTTTGCATGAGATGACAATTAGCTTGTAATTGAATGGTCAACGTTATTACTTTCAGAACAACCATTCTAGGCAATAAATCTCATCTTCAGGTGTAGTTTCCTTTAGTTGTACGTAATCTACTTTGAGAAAAATAAGCCGCAATCAAAATTCCTTTCGTAAGCAAATTGAAATATGAATATTTATTCCGATTGTATAAAAGATTTTGAACTATCAAGAAGAAAAAGCAGAGAATTTAAAATATAAAGAAATAAAACTTCTGTAATGTAAACTTTTTGTATCATAGGAAACAATACATTTTAGCTTACAAAACTCTCCATGAAAGTTCAAGATGAAAATATGTACAACATAGATATTTTTTCAAAAAGCAGTATCCAAGGCAATACTTCATCATCAATCAGAAACGAACAAAGAAAATAACAGAGTCGGCGTTAATAAAAATGAGTGCTTATTAATACAGCTAACTCACATAAAGAACGAGACCTTCAAATGCAGCTTTAATTGGTACATGGATTGCGTAAAATTATGCAGAGTAAGCTTGTTTCTATAATTAGGTGCTGCCGGTTCGAATAGAAGATCCTCGAAGATTGTTTGTGCTGCTCCGTTGTCATGGTAACCAGGCAAATTGGCCATCCCCTATGACCTACACAGCCTGCTCGAAATAATTACTCTGTAATCTTGAGCTGATTCTATAATAGCCGAGCAACACAAAGGATATATTGAAAAAATTAGCTTTTTACAAAGCAAATTTCGTTGAATACCTTTCATAATCTCGAATGCAAATGAAAATAATCGATTGTTATTTTATGCTTATGCAATCTTCAAGAAATTTTCTTGGATTACTTCTTCAAGAAAATTCGTAGACTCTACTTTTATTGGAGTTATAAAATTTGATCATGTCAACAAATTTTCAATTGATTAAGATGAATGTTAGAAATAAACGTTAAACCTATTTGTAATTTCAGCATATTTATTAATGTTTACTATGACATTTTTATCAACAATATTCCATATTGGTTCATTGTACAAATAAAATAGTTTAATGGATTTTACATCATAAAATTATTTTGCTGTGAGCCGGCTACAATGTTGAATCTTTTTGTGTTACATAATATCGAATCCATTGTTGATTAGAAAGCAACATCAGCATGTATCTCAACTTTTTCAGAGTTGATGATTGTGAAAATATAATTTTTAAAATAATCATATTTTTGATTGAAATCATTTTGCGTATATTTATTTTCCTGTGTTTTATTTGGAACCATTTTAGGTTTAATTATACTAATGAACTGTTATATTACGATGAAATATATTGTATATTTGATTACAATAATCGAAAACTTTTGAGTCTAATTAAAATTTTAAAAAGAAATTATGGTTACATTTGTATTCTACTTTATGTCATTCATGCACATCATATAAACAAGTAATGTTACATTCAATTTTGCTGAACTTGTTATTTTTAATGTTTCTTAAAAAATAATAATTCAGTATAATATACTCTGTAATTACATTAGTACTTTTTATATGTTTTTTATGAAGAAATGTTTATTATGTGACAAACAATTTGAATTCATTTAACAGAAAGTTACGATAATTTTCATTAAAAAGGGAATCACAAAGATTTAAATAGTTCTCGTGTTTGTTGTTTATGATTGCTTTATGCTTTCTTGGTACCACCCTAACGAAAAAAAGTTTACATTATCATAGAATCAAATTTGATTATATCATTGTTGAATTTAAATTTTAGAAATATATACTCTCATTTATAGAAATCATGGCTTTGAAAGATGTTAAGGAAATTAGATTTTTACGCTTCACTTACGATATAATAGTCTTTTGCTTTAGAAAATAATTAAAGTTTCATTATTCTTATTAATATGTATTTTTATCTTGATTCATTATTAAATATAAGTAAATTTAATATATATTTAGGAAATCAATTACATCTCAGGATTGCAAATGCATCAAGAAAAAGTTTTGTAATCATCTTATTTCATTTTATTGACTAGTCTTTTTTCCATAAAACAACTTTTAATGTCATAAAATATTAATTGTTGTTCAATATTGTCATATTCATTTTCATTTTAACTTTCATTTGTATAATTTCTTTTATTTATGCCTTACTTTGCTGGGAAAATAAACCACTTTTTAATAGAATTCACATGGAGAATTTAAAAACTACATTAGAGGGCTTTGAAGGATATTATATTTACCGAATAAATGCTTCTGTATCCGAAATTGGTTTGAGGAATGTATAATGTAAATGTCTCGGTAAGGTTAGGTATAGATTGTTAGGTTTTCTGGACTTAGTTTAATGGAGGAAAATATCAATATTATTTCCAGAAAGAAAGATTATACACGATCTTATCGATCGATTCCATTAGAAATTTCACAAGACTTTTGACAATGGTTCAAAAGATCAAAAACATTTACCACATTTAGAAGCATCGATTGATAAAAATACGGAGTCTTACACATACCGCAATAATTTAACGTAATTAAGTAATTCGTACATTGAGGAACTTGTTTGTGGCGAGTAGTAATAAATTTTAATATCTCTTTTTTGAATTTTTTATCATTTTAATTATTCTTAAAGACATTAAAATAATTAATATCTATGCTTCATCGTACATGGTATTTTCAAATATAATTAATTTTTATTTTCCAAGAAACTTTATAGGAATTTACTATTACTCCCTAACCATCATAGTTTGCCCTTTTCATAATATATTTAAGAATAGTTCTCTATTTATCACCCTATTTTGTATCTTTTATTTGAGATAAAAATATAAGGAATATGAGGAAGGCATTCTTTTAAAACCCTAAGGAAACATTTAATTTTTTTGTTTGCTAATACTAATCTATTTTTTCTTTGTTGATAGCACTGATAAATGTTTATCTTTCAGCAGCTCTGGATTTATTACCAGGATCCTTTATGGTTCATCTTACAATTTCAAAATGTAAATCTTTAGAATCATATTTCTTCATTTATTTTGTGATAGCATTTATTACAAGATTATTGGATTCATTTTTCTCTTATTTTCTTCTATAGTTAGAGCTTTACTTTTGGCTTTGTTTATAATCTATTTTGAAGCAATTGAAAATTTCTTGTCTCAATACAGCTTCTACGGAACAAAATTACTGTCTCTTTTCAGATTTTATATTTTCATTAAATGTAATGAAACTTGTATTTCTAATTAAATGGATCTTTTGAAAGATATGATTGTAAATTTTCATATCTAAGCAAATCCAAATAAATGAAGTTAAACAACTAGGATTTCAAATGTCTTGTTTATGAAAAAGAAAAATAATTCTCTAAAAAATCAGAGAAAAATATCATCTGGCCTTAGTTCTGTTGTTTTGAATTTTTCAATAAATTGTTGAAAATATTTTACTAATCATTCTGTATAATTTTATGTTTAAAATTCGAAGAAATATTTGATGAACATTCTTAATGAAATGATTCTAAATAAATAAAAAACATAGCACAAGAAGAAATATACTTCGCAAAACTTGTAATTATACACTGTGATTTATGAAAAAGCAATCATTGTTAGCGAATCTTTAATTTAATTTTATATATAATCATAAATGTAAGCAAGATAGTTAATAAAAAAACACTTTATTACATACATAATATATTAAAATTCGAGATATACATTAAATAAGAGTATAATTATGAATTTAAAATACAAATAATTTTTATATCTATAATACTGTAATATACAATCTACTTTTAAACACGATATTCGTAAAATTATAAATGCAATGTAAAATTTTAAAGATCAATATTTTTTAAAACAAATGAAATCCAACTTGATCATCCATTGAAAACCGAATGCGATATTAGAATACCAAGTTGCCTTTCATTTTACTTTTTTAAACTGACTAGCACAAAAGATTGAGATTTATAAAATTACATTTATGATTAATTACAGAGATAGCTATATGACTTATAATTCAGTTTTAACGATTGACTATCCTCAAAAATCTCTAAAATAATTATATTTTCATAAACGATATGTTTCTTACTTGCATCCTACAATATTTTTACTGAGTGCAAAGGAACAAGATCAGAAACAAAAAATTTCTTTTTCATTGCCCGCATATGGTTCTTCAGATACTCTTTGCTGAATATGTCAGAAACATCATCTTTCCTTAAAAGAATTTTTTTTAATGATTTAAAGGATATATCTTTTCTATTATATCCATAAAGTCGTTCTGGGTGTTGAATAAAAAATCATACAATTATTCCAAGTAATATGATAACTAGTATTGTCAGCGAAAAATATACTGATATCCAAAAAGCATAAAAATCGAATTTATTCCCTCGTAATATCAGGCTTCGCAAAATTCATCTATAGTAAGTATCTGATCTAAGAATATAGGAATCCCAGCAAACTAGTTATGCAACACCATAGCTGTGAGGGAATTTTGAGCATTAAATCCTCTTATTCAGGAAAAACAATATTATAATTTATTATAAGAAGAAAACTCTATTTCACTCAACGACTATTTGAGGAAGCCTTTTCTTAGAAATGCGATTCTGTACAGTTTAAAAAATAATGAAATGTTGTACCACAATCTTTTGGCAACTTACAAACACAAGTTTGATCTTTACTTCTCTTTATTTAGATCAGTAGTCTTTTCCATAACACACACAAGTGGTAACAGAAGTTATGCTTCAAGTTCTTTGCAACAACAGAAGCAGCATTCTCACTGGATCATTTACTTTCCATGTCATTGAAAGGTAGCAATGTCAAACTGCGATGGTGGTCATAATGATTTGGTTCAGCCGAGAATATAGCCTTAAAGTCATATACTGATAAAATAGCTTAACTTCTGTCTTTGGGCATATCCAAGACAAAATACTTTTTATTTTGTACAGTGATGAATACTTGGATTTTATTTTTTAAGGAGGTTGGAATCAGAGTTGGGTTAATCTTCCATATTTTAACAATATGCACGTTTGAGTTATCCTTTACACATTTGTTAGAAGTGACTGTAAAATTATATTCAAATCAGATGACATCATAACAATAGATTATGTAAGATTAAACCAAATTATCTGACTACATTTTGGAGAAACCTATGCTGTTATTTGCAATATCTACATTCTGGTTTTATATTCCAATAAATATCCATTGAATTTAATACAAATATCTTGGAGAGTCATAAGCAATAATCTTACTAACGTATATTTTTTAACCGCAAAGACAATATTGTTTTTTAAGTTTCCCAAGAGGATTTCATTCTATCTATTTAGAGTACTAAAGAGTACTAAATGATGTAGTTTTCTCGGAAAATCACATTTAAATTATAAATAGATTTTTTTTTTATCAATTAAAATGTTCTTTTGCTTGTTCTAGTCCTTTTCTTGCTATTAGCCTCATGTGATATGTAAATGTTTTAACATTTTCTAAGGTGTACATTTACTATGATATTGTAGCTAAATCATATATAAAATGTTTTGTCTGAATGTTTTGGTAATTAGATGGTATGTCTGAAACCGTTGCTATGTTTAGTATCTTATAAAGCATTAACTCTGAAATATAATACTATACGCATATAAGAAAAAATTTTGCAAGCAAAAAGCTACCTATTTCTTATATTTATTTCCTTAAAGAAAAAGTTAATTTTAAATATTTTTAGAAATGCAAGAATAACTGTTTAATTGAATGCTTTTGAAAATTTTAAATCGATTTATCTCATTTTGTTCTGTTTTCAGTGAAGCGTGGGAAGGAATGAACTCCTCGATACTAAATGCAATTAACTTTCAGATGAATGATCATAAGTGTGATTTAGAAAAACAAGAAATTGCCTGGAGGGAAAATAGTATTTTATTTTTTCTTTGCAAGCAATTAAATAGATAAATAAACTCCCATTAGCATTGATAATGTTTGAGATATATGAAAAATATAATTGGTGAAATAAAAATCAGAAATTATTTTGAGATATTGTAACTTTAAAATCGCTGCAGAAGAAATGAAAAAATATTTAAATGTATTTCTTATTTTATCATCGTAAATTATAAAATAAAATCGTTTATTGT
>JAPDSC010076836.1:62261-74481 GCA_026290005.1 Latrodectus geometricus | reverse complement strand
ATTCATAAATGGATCGCTAGCAGAAAAATCTTGCGTGAGATCGAACACATACAAGCAAGTATTCTCTTTATATTCTTCTAATGTGACATTAGTATTGTGTTGAGCGAGGTCTGTGAACAAACTTAAATAGTTTCGGGCATACAGATTATTTTGATAAGAAGGTGTATAGGCTGTCATAGGGATTTGAACTCCGTTCTCCGATAACGAAATATAATTCAGATTATAATGTTGGAAATTAAACGGATTCTTCTTCAAATCTCCATTGAATGCAGAATTGGATACTAATCCTAGAATCATACGTGAGGGAAGAATTCCATTCATTGCATTAGGAATTATAACACTCTTCAATCCTGAACTGAGTGTGAATGTCTTAGTCTCAATTCTCGTGAAAGGCATTTGCACCAGAGATTGTTCTAATGCTTTTTCGTGGCCAACTAGAATTGAGCTCGATACATCGCATTTTCTGATAAACAGACTTATATTTTCGATGTGTAAGCGATAACTACCAGTGTTAGCTAAGAGAGCAAATTCGTCCTTTGCTTTTAACAAACGAATTCGTATCGTTGTTCCGCTAATTAAAAGACGTGGTTGAGTTCCTAAGTCAATATGAAGCATTCCGCACATATCAAATAGTTTGCCTTCTTTAACCCGTTTCCATCTCTGTTTTAATCCAGCATTCTTTCCAGTATCTCCCAAATTAGTGTCATCATATTCACCGACAGTATCCTTGCAGAACAAACCAGCACTCAAAAAATTCTGTTGAGAAGATTGGGGATGAAACAGAACACTTTGTATAAAAGATTTGTAAGGATAATTACTTTCCGAAGAGATATTACGATCGTTAAGCGAGATGTGGCATTCGGAAAACATAGTGTTTAGCAAATAATTAATCGGTCCGCATCGATCATTTTCTGTAAAATTTGTTCCATCAGCTTTCAAAATTTTCGCCTGAACATTCAAAAACACATGCGATAAATCGAAATATGCATCTCCTAACCCGGTAACAAGAAATTCAATTGTATTGCTATCCGAAATGGAAGCAATCGGATGTATTTCTACAAATGAAGAATGATCAATCGCTAGTTGAATAGGCGATGAAACGAAAAGATCTAGTTCGCTTTTTGTGCAGTAGCAATTTTCCATGTTTTAGAGCTCTGAAAATACGTCTGGTTTATTTGATTTCCTACGCTTCGAGTGTTGCTTTCTAATAGTTTTCTTCCTTTTAAGACCTTTTCCACTTAATTTGCGAATAACATCGCTTGTTATTTCGCGTCCTGTTTGGCGAAACTGATCTCTAGCAGCATTGCGAAGCGATTTTCCTTGTGATACATCTTCAATTATATTTCGACCAGATGACAATAAACGTTTTCCTAAATATTTTCCAGCTTGCATCATCAGCGGTAAAGCAAATCGGCGCAAGTTACTGAAAAAGCCATAACCTCTCTGAATGGGATAATGGGAAGAAAAGTAAGGGTCTGCATTGCCTGTTTGATTTAAATAATACGCAATACAATGTTCTGGTTGTAGCCTGTGACCGCGCTTCGACATGGTTGAAAGCAGATATGGAGATCGATGAGAATGTCATTGGATTTATATAAATTTCTTTCTGAAAGAGAGCACTAAGTTTGTTTTACCCGATATGAATTTAATAGGAGTACCGCTGCTAGTGCGCAATTGAATTTCAATAATATCAAAATATTGTTTTTTAACTCTGAAGTACAACGGCACAGAAAAATATTTAACAATCTGATCATTAGTTTCGTTTGCCACTGGGATAATTTTTAGAATAGATGTTGAGGAATCTCCTACCAAGGAAGGTGATACTATATCGCAGTATACATATATTTCTGTAATACCTGCGCGTAAATCCAAAGTATAATCAGATTTATAATCACCCTGACGAAATGTTCTTGCAGTAAATCCTAGCAAATCGCTAAGCTTTTCTGCAAAAGTGACAACGGTGTTTGGGGGAACGTGTAAACCCACCTTAGAATCAGGCAATAACTGTAATGCTATGAATTTGAATTCTTTGAATAAATCTTTAGCTTCACGATACATACCACTAGATATTTTGTATGTGGCAGTTCTATTCTCTTTACGAATACTCGGAAAAACTTTATAACTGATCACGCGAAATTTTTCATCTTTTAATGAAGTAGCAGGCTGTGTATAGGAAAATTGTGTTTTTGTTTGTTCTCCTCGTATTACGAAGCTGTTATTAGATATGTTTAATGCAGTCATTAATCGAGGACAGGAAATTCGTCTGAGTTCGATATTTACATGCGATGGCAGCGAAACTGTTACTTGGTTATTATTGCTTTCAATTTTAATATCATTTGATAACGATATTTCTTTTAATTTGTTATTTATTTGTTCTATTAAATCCCCATCTTCCAGTATTATATCATAGGTTTGGTCTACAATCGGTTCTCTTGCAATCAGTGTAATTTCCTAATTTCTAAAAACTTCTTTATTTGGAGAACGATAATAAATATAAGCAAGAAATCCTAGTGGACTATTAGGTGTTATATCGTCTTTTGTTGGATCTAGGCTCAACAACCTTAGCAACTGACTTCTTTTTTCAGCTGTTGTAATCCATTCCCATCCTCGTTTCAATTCAATTTTCAGTTTCTTTCTCTTTTCAATCAAAGTAAATTTTAGGGGAGGATCAATAAAATATTTTTTCATATTTGCCATTATTCCTTCTACAAAGTCTAAGTGATCTTCATTGTAGAGAGGAATACGAAATGTTGGTAGTAATGTTTCTATTTCTACATCAATTTCTCTCTGAATGATATAAGAATCGTTGTAACGAGACTGAATTGTAAAGTACTTTCCTGGAAGAGTAGCTTCGGCTAAGCAACATTCCCATTCTCCGATCAAAGTGATAGGTTTGGCTAATTTCGTTCGAAAATGATCTGGTGTATTGTTAGGAAAATATTTCATACTAGCATTTGAAGGTAGAAGAACATGAAAGTCATTCAGGATTTCAACCATTCTGCTTTAATCCAAGAATTAAATGAATCGTCGAAACTAACCCACTTCACCAAAAATTGTTGTGAAGCACCTTTCCCTTTAGTACGAATAATTTTTTCAATTGCCCAAAAATCCTTATCAGACTTATTTATTTTAACGAGTTCTTCGGTGTAAAATCTTCCTGTAATTTCCTTGCCGGAATGGTCTTGCAATGCATATGTAGGAGGGTTTGTTGGATAACGTTTGTAAATTCTAAACGTTTCTTCAGTCCATCCAGGAAGATAGCCTTTCTTAAAAACTTTCCTCGCTTTTGAAATCCTTACCACATCGTTAACTGCAAAGCGAAACTTGACTGGAGAGTCTACATTGTACAAGGATTTATATAAGCGAGGCTCATCAGCTTGTGTGACTTTGGCTGGCGCCATTCCATGACTTCGATGAACTGAATGGTTGTAAGAATCAACTATCAACGGTAAAATGTCTAAATATTTATAAGAATTTCGATATGTGAAAACACGATACATTTTATTTTGTAGTGTTCTGTGAGCTCTTTCCAAAATTGCACATTTTGCTTCACTTTTCGTTGAATAGTGATGGATATTATGTTTCTTGAACAGTGCACGAACTGTTTTATTGTGATACTCTTTCCCAAAATCTGTTTGAAGATTTCTTGGCTTTGCCTCTTTGAACACTTTGTTGAACACCTTAGCAATCGTATGGGCTTTCTTGTCTTTAATGGGAATTGCTCTTAAATATCTTGACATAACATCTATAATTGTTAGGAGGTATCGATAACCATTGTTAAAGCGTGATAGTTTTTGTAGATCTACCAAATCACTTTGCCACAACTCGTTCACTCCGTATGCAATTGTTTTCCGTCTTTGGAATTTATAGCGAACAGGAAAATGAAGTGTATAAGTATCTTCTCCAGAGAGAAATTTTCTAACGCGACTCTTCTTTACACCGCTAGCTTCTGACAGTCTCTTGACACCTCCAAACGAACCAGGTTCCTTTGGATCATAGTATAATTTTTTTAATCTTTCCACCTCTCCCAGTTTATGAGAGAAGGAGAAGTTTTGTTGTCTCTCTCTCGTATTCCTATTTCCGACCAATTTGTCCATTTTTGAGCTTCAGGTGAAGTATCAGTATTCGAGAGTTTCAATAATCTTTCCGCTGTTGTCAATCTCTTTGAATTAGAGTTCTCAGTGATATTTGGTGTTTCTGGCGAGAAGTCTGGTTCTTTATATTGTGGGTTTACTTGTGAGAGAAGTAGATGATCTCGAACATATTTATTGTGAATCCAGTCTAATGGTATGTTCGCGTCTAAAATTCCCTGAAGAAGAGTATTGAATCCTCGAGGCGGTTGTCTAGGAACTTTTTCATTCCTCATTAAATAACTGAACAAATCAATTCCATTACTTCTGTATTCTGGTTTCCCCTCTTTTTCCAATTCGTTTCTATCGTTAAATGTGTAACTCACTTCTCTCAGTTTTTCTAAAATCGGTAAGATATACTTCTTTCTCGATTTCGGAACTGCATATGCTATGTATTTTGCAATCATATTCATTCTGGGAGGAACAGGTACAGATAGTTCTTCCTTCTGGGTTTCTAGTTCTTGTAATAATAATTCCTTCGGAATCTCAAACGGTTTTGGAGGAGGAGGTGGTTGCATTAAACGCTGATATTTCGGTATCCAGTGTGCTAATAGCTTAGCTTTCACATCATCAGGTGTTTCTTCTTCGTGCAATAACTTTGAAATTTGATCTTCAACTCTTATTTCAGGCTTGTTCAGCTGATAGTATTCTGAAACAAGCTCTTTTGGAACTAATGCCATTTTCTAGCCATTCTTAAATTCGTTTTCCTATAGCTTTTCCTATTACACCTCCAATAAGACTCAAAACACCTGGAAGGATGAGAGGTAAAAATCCTCCTCTTTGGTTAACAGTTAATATCTTGCGTTTTCGAGCGATAGAAATGTTTTTGTCGGCTAGCTGTCGAATGATTCGTTTATAACGACACAAATTTCGAACATTCAATCGGTTCGAGATATTCCCGTTTAATATGTTTTGACATATTTCACACAGTGTTTTTATCTGTTCGTTGGTGGCAGTCTTCAATATAGCATTTCGCTGTTTAGGACTCGCGGCGGATAAAATATGCAACAAATGTACATGTCGTTTAATTCTATTCATTTTTCTTCTGGCACATATACCCAATTTATACCGTTATGATCTGGAAAAATGGATTGTCGTAATCTTAATTCTTCATCCGTTGTTGGAAAGCAATCAACTAGTAAGAAGTGATATTTTTCCGATGTTGCCTTTTTATAGGCTTCCATAAAAAATTTGGAACGATTAGGAAACACTTGTCTTCCAAAACAAGCGATTTGCGACTGATCTCTGTTGTTTCGGAAAAGTATTATATAGTGAGCATTCAAACTAATATCCCTAGCAATTCTAATGCGGGGAAAAAGGTTTTGTGTTATTAAAATTATGCTGAAATTTTTATGATGAGATCCAACAGTAAGCATTTGCGATATCTCAGGTGTTAAATTGTTCATAAGATCATCAAGAATCAAAAGATCAAAATGTTCATCTTCTGTTGGCAAACCTGCTATGAATTTAATATTTCTTTCTTCGTGAAACCAGGGTTGAAAGATTTTATAACACCATACAACTTTTTTTATCGGTGCTTCGTATATTTGCTCAGAAACAATTTTCCGCACTAAATGAGTTTTTCCGCTTTGACTGGGACCATTAATGATCATCGACGATGGAAATTTAAGTCGAAGCAACATGATCGGTAACAGGTCAACACATTTCGCAAACTTTTCTAAATTCTTTTTCTGTTAATTAAACTCCCACAATCTCAGGAATTGGATTCAATGTTTGGTTGGAGAAAAAATATCGCAAATCGAATATCTGTTCTTTATCTTTGAAGCAGATATGAAGAAAAATTTTTCTTCCTATATGCTTAGAAACGAAGCACGATGTGTTTGTGATATTCACTTTTTGAGATAGATCCGATGGTGTTTGCGCTTGCAAATAAATCAGAAAAATTATGTATTCTACAATTATAACACTTAGTAATATCACTGCATTAGATAAAATTTGTTTCGACATCTTTGTCTTTCGAAGCCGACATTGAGAAACGAAATAATTTTGCTCCAAAAGTTTCATATACTTTTTCCACTTTATTCCGAAAACCAAAAATACGCTGTTTGTATACTTTCTCGCAATTAAGTAAAAAATAAAAAATGAATAACAAAAAAATTCTAAAAAATAATTAAGGAAAATGTTCTGAAAAGAACAAAACCTATTCTTTAAAAATATAGGATGTAAATAAATTATATATTCCTAAATATCATTTTTTTTATCTACATGGGTAACAATTATATATTTCTTTTGGAGAGTCTCTGGTGTTCGAACCTGTGATCTCTGTGCTTACTTAAAAAGAATCGATAGTTTAGAATCTTGCTTGTATTATGATTCTAAGCCTTCGACTCTTGTTCAGAAAACGTATATAATAGTTTTTATCTTACAATAAAACTTTTTTTAAGTTTGCCACGCATTTAATTCATCTTCGTTGCATTTAATTTCTAGGTTAAGATTATCCCACTCGCACTTGTTTTGAGAATTGTGTCAGTCTTGAATAATCATCAGAATTTTGGGCGTCGTAGCTATAATACAACATTTTTTCATCTTTAATGGAGGAGATGTGAAACCTAATAAGGCGTGTAGAAAAAAACTCCTACTGTCGACCAACGTATTATCTTCCCCACATAATCCTAACTAATTCGGATTCCAACTTCGCAAAAGTTTACAACTCGAAGTAGGCGTCAGACTTCGCCAGCGCATTTTTCCTCTCTAATGGAAGATACACGAGATTTAGTAATGTGGGTAGAAAAACCCCCACTTTCGCGCATTTAAGTAAAATGTGTTTCATTTCCATCAGACAGTGTTATGGAGGATACTCAAGATTCGTAAACAATCGCGCTAATGCTATCTGTGTGAGTTGAATATTACAGGGAGGTTAGGTAAGTGAATTTTTTCAATTATTAAAAAAACAATCGCGCATTCGCGTGTCGAATTGTCCTGGGCCAGAATTATATATGTGAAAGAACCTGGCCCACTTTTGCGCTTGAGGGATTCTGGTAGAATTGTCCTGGGCCAGAATCCTTCAAGTGAAAATTTGGGCCAGAATCCCTCAAGCGCTTAAAGTGGCTTAGCTTCTTTCGCCTATATACTACTAACGTTCAAATGCAATTTATATATGAGGAACCTGATGAACAATTTTCTCATTTAAACACAATGTAGGTGTCGCTACTAGCTTCTGCTTTGTCTGAATGCGCTGAAAAGCTAATCATTTGCATATCACAGCACCTTCTACCTTTCGTATAAATTTCACTTCTTTAGCACATCGCCTTCTTGGTGTAGCAATTTTAATGGCCAGTAGTGTATTAAAATCGTTATCACATTTATTATTAAAATTAATTAACTAGTCAGAATCAAAATTCTCATTGACGATTGAATAAATCTCTGAGTAAGTAAATAACGAAAGGGAGAAAAATTTGATTCTGATTTTTGGGAATGTTAAGGAAACTCATAAAAAGTTAATAAACATATTGATATACGCACATTTTATCTATGTCTCTTCCTCTATGCAATTACATGAGAATATATAAGCAAATATTATTTTAAGCAATAACTTCCATTTATTAATAGTCCTTAATATTCTAATCAATCCCAGATTTAAAATAACTGTACGGGAATTTTGTTTCTTTGGTGTAACTGAAATAATATTAAATTATATTTTAATAAAATAATTCGTTAACATATAAACATATAATACATATTCTTTGGACTCGTTCAAGTTGTTCAATTTTTTGAGTGGTCCCTTTGAACGTTTAAAACAAATGGCTAACCTGCATAGTGAAAGTCAACCTACATTATCGATGTGTTTTAGGTAATATTGTTTTGTTACTAATTAAATTTAACCTCCATGTCTAAAAATAAAAAACTATCTGATCACAACGTAATGTATCTTGAAAATGTATTGTGAAGAGTTTTTATAACATGCATTGTTTGTAAAAAGAAACTAGAATATCATGCTGGAAACCATATAGCCCAGTGATTCTCAACCTGTGGGGCGCGACCCCCTAGGGGGGCGAGAGCACACTAATGGGGGGCACGATCATATCCAAGAGAAAATGTTATTTAAAAAAATTGATTAAGTGACTGAAAGGAAAGAACACACACACACATACAAAACAAAATACATTTCGACATATTTAATAATTAACTTATTAAATTAAAACAATTTACTAAATTAAAACAAATTTAATAATTATTAGTGACTTCCTTGGGCCTGTCTTTGAGAGCAAAGTTTTTTGAAGGAGGGTTTAATATTAGAAATAGACACTCTCAGTTCTTTTTCTATATTTAGCTGAGATCTATATTTTGTCTTCAAAGAAGCCACCACAGAAAATCCAGTTTCACAAAGGTAAGATGTTGAAAATGGTAGTAGAATGCGAAATGCCCTTATTTTTAGTGCAGAAAACTCATCATCCACTCCTGCCCAAAATTCAAAGAGTGATTCATTACTAAATTGTCTTTTGGTTTCGCCGCTTGCCGTGAAGTCTATGAAGGTTTCTTCCTCTTCGATTGAGAGTCCTTCGGGAGTATTTTGAAATGGATCCCTCACCCACTTGTAACTTGATATCAGTTTGTCTTCAGCAAGAAAGTACTTTTTAAAATTCTTTGCTAGCATTGCTAAATGATTTTCAATGGTTACAAAAACAACTTTTACATGTTGTTCTTCAGGCTTGTAAGTTTTAATACAAACATTCAAATTTGCAAACATTGTTAAGTTTTCTTGCTTTAAATTTCTGCTCCACAATTCCAATTTCCTACAAAAAGCATTAACTTTATCACTCGTATCAATATATATGTGTATTTGCTCCGTGCAGTTGAAGATTTGAGTTATTTAATTTCTCGAATATGTCGACCATGTAGCTCAATTTCAACACAAATAAACTATCTCGAAAGTTCTCAGCTTCCGGTCTGTTTTCCTCTTCTAGGAAAACGGCGATTTCTTCTCTTAATTCATAAACACGTTGCAAAATTTTCCCTCGTGATAACCATCTTGCCTCGCAATAAAATAGTGACACTGAATGTTCTGTACCCAAATAAACACTGAATGTACTGCACCCATGTCTTTAAAAGTGCGGAAAATATTCTTGATTTCAGGGGTCTCATTTTTATATAATTTACTACGGTTACAACCGTAGTTAACACAATATTCAAACCAGGACTCATTTCTTTGGAAGCCAAAGCTTCTCTGTGGATCATGCAATGTGTCCAGACGCACTGTGGCGATTTTTGTTTCACAAGTGCTTGAATACTTTGGAATCTTCCTGACATAGAACGAGCACCATCCGTGCATATTCCGATGCAATTTTTCCATTCTATGTTTGCCTCGTTCATAAAATCAATTAAGGTAGCAAATAAAGCGAGTGCTGTTGCTTTGAGTTCTATTGGTTTGCAGAAAAGTAATTCTTCTACTACTGACTCACCATAAAATCTAACATAGGCAATGAAATGAGCATCTTTATTACTATCTGTTGCCTCATCGAGTTGTATTGAAAACAATTTGTAACTCAACTTCGACAAAAGCTAACACTCTACATCTTCAGCTATATCTGCAATTCGACGGGCAACATTATCATTTGAAAGAGGTATAGACTGCATTTGTTTTGCAAAATTATCTCCAAACATAATTTCTACAATATCAATCGCGGCTGGCAAAATAAGCTCTTCACCAATGGTGTGAGGCTTTTTACATCTGACTATTTTATGTGAAATTTTGTAAGAGGCAATTAAAGCTTTTTCATTCACAGACAAAGTTTTTTTAAACAATGATTTTTGCTTTTCATATGATTTTAATTTTAATTCGAAGAATTCTCTGGGTTTGTTTACGTACTCATTATGAAGCATTTCCAAATGACATTTAAATTTATTAGGTTTCATGCTGTCTGCCACCAACATTTTTGAGCAAATGATACACAGGGGCCTTTCTTCTTCATTTACTTCAGTACTAGTGAACCCAAAATTTAAGTATTCTTGAGAATATTTTCTTGATTTTATTTTCGGAACCACGCTTATCTGTGTCCTTTTTGATGCTTGTCTATCGTCTAATGCTCGCTTACGCCTGCTTAAAAATTTATCCATGATTCTGCATAAGTCTGCTGCCGTGAATATTTATTACGGTGAATTGCAATTGCACGAAAATATATATAATATACACATCCAGAATAGATTCAATAGCGATAGAAGGATCAACTCGAATGAGATTGTCTGGAATTGAAATTGGCGTCATAGAACTTTCTCCTTCTCCCTAAGAGAAAACATTTGTTCACATCTGCGCACGCTCCTAGCTTAATTTTTTGCTGACCAGACAAATTCCAGACAACTCCAAACTTCTCGCGAAACCGTGAGAATGCCGAGACATAGCGGGGTGCAAGAGCAATAAGAAGCATGGGATTCTTGTTTTTTCAATGCTGAGGATCGGTGTTGCAAAATGTCAATAAATTTTGGTATTCTTGGTAATTTGTAAAGTTTAAAATTAAGGTTGTAGTGTAAGTTTAGCGCCAAAATACTCAAAATACATTATTATTGTATATATTTTTTTGTATGCGGTGGGGAGGGGGGCGCGATGAAAATTATGATTGAAAATTGGGCCGTGAGTACTAAAAGGTTGAGAAACACTGATATAGCCTATTCTATTATATCTTCAAAATATTTTTCAAAACAGCACACAAATCTTTTTTCTTTGAAACGCATACAATCACGCCGCATACCACAGATGTAAAACATGGTGCTTATAGAAGTAAGTTAACAAGACCGTTAAATATTATATGCATAAATAAAGCAAATAAAAGCGAAGAATATCATTTTGGATATCAGAAAAACAGATAAATAGGCCAAGTACAGGCCAAGTGACGCCTCATTTTTAATTCATTCTGCAAGTATAATCAGGGGCATCAAAAATAGGACATGAGGTAATCAAATGTTCCACATTTTGAAATTCTCTTTTTAAGCATTCTCATAATTTATTTGATCTTTTATTGACAGAAAATAGGTAAATTGCAAATTTACCATGACCAGAAAAATAGAGAAATTAAGGTTTGGTAGGTAAAAAAATTGCGAAAGGTAACGCATGTTGACTTAAAAATATATCATCTACCTAATCAATAATGAGATTTGCGATTTTTTTTATTGGTAATATTAAAAAATAACCAATTATTTTCAAAAGATAAGTACATAATTCCTGTTTTCCAGATTTCTTTTAAACACAAAAATTAAAGTTATTTGTTGTTATTTAAAAGCCCCAAAAATATAAATAAAATATTTTAGTGAGCAAAGAAACAAATTTTTCCAGCATTTTATCTCTCAAATACCCAAAAGACATTTTCTTGTACTTATACAAGAGCCAAAACATGGACTGTATATTAAAAGGACATTACTATTTTAATATCAGACAAAAAAATTTATTTCGAATTTCAATGTAAATGTATTACTTAAAAGTATGTGAAAGGTTAAAAAAATTACCTAGAATTTTTCTTCCTCATTTTGTATAAAATTTTTAACTTCCTTTAAAACACGAAAGTTAATATAAAATTAAAATAAATAATAAAACCTAATCCACACACACACATAATTTTTAAGAAGCGCAAATATTTGCATAAAATGAATTTAAAAGATTATCAAACATCTCAAATCCTCCTTAAAACATGCTTTGAACACTTTTAAAAATAAATTTTAACTCAGTGCGTGTGAAAGTAATTTCCTTTTATTTTATAATTTTCTCGCTAATAGACTACTTTAAGAAACTAATGAAATTCAGAATCTTCGTGTTTATTTGTATTTCTATACTTTTCTTTAGAAAAATTGGCTTATTTTAAAAACTGAGAGCATTTTTGGAACAAAAACTATTTATTATAGGTAGAATTTTTAATGTACCGACGAACAGGTAATAATATAATGTTGCGTATTTATTTAAATATTACTTTCAATGAATTTAGTTCATTGAAGTAAAGTAATCTTTTGTGAGGAAAAAAGGAATTTTGCAGCAAATATTAATAGAAGCAAACTATGAGTAGAAATCGAACATTCATATGTATATAAAATTAATACACATTAAAATGTCATTTGTGATATATAAATATATATGAAATTATGAACAT